>CAUYQU010092123.1:0-87612 GCA_963574635.1 Cheracebus regulus
CAAACCACATTGCCGTGTATGTACCTATGCAACAATCCTGCATGTTCTTCACGTGTACCCCAAAACCTAAAATGCAATAAAATATATATTAAAAATAAAAAACCTCGAAAACTCAAATTTGATATTGCCACTCCTAAAACTTGTCAAAGGCTTCCCATTGCAATTAAAATTCCAAATATCTTTAGAACTACCTACAGCAGGACTTGCAAAATCTTGTCTCTGCCATCTTTGCTTCCCTCTTTTTGTAGCATTTGATCTTTTACTTACAACTACATTCCATCCATATTGGTCTCTCATAGATTCCTCAAGATGGTATATTCTTTTGTTCTTTTCTATTTCAGTATTTTCTTTCTGGAACAGTTGTCTCCTCTCCTCTCCCTCATCATACCACATCTAACTCTTTCTCATACTTCACATTTTTGTTCAAATATAACTTTTACAGGGTTGCCTTACATAATATTCCTGTTAGAATTTCCAGTGATGAGCTAAAAGAATTATTGAATCTCAAGATTTCTCAAGCTCACAGAAGACTTCTCTTTGTATCGATATCAACCTCTCTTTCTTATTGGCCTTTTTAAGTTTGAATTTAATGCTCTCTTGACTATCTTTGTAGGGTTAGGAAAGTATCTTATTTCAGCAGTGTCCGAAATTCCTTTCTCTGATTTTCACAAGCTCTAAAATGACATTGTCACGTTCTCAATTGTTCTCACTTCAACCTAATCAAGAGATTTTCTCTTGCTATTAATAGTCAACAGAAGCATTTTGGTTTAGTGCTCTTTCTGCCTTCTGAGAAATTAAATGACCTCTTGCTAAATATTTTAGAATCAGAAAAAAAGGTTTATTATCTTCTTTCATCTATTAGACTATTACATCTATAAAATTAATTTTACCATGATTTAAAAACACATTTACATGTCAATCTGATGGCATCAAGAGACACTGAAACATTTATTAGGATGCTATAAACTTTATTGTTCTTAAAAAGTCAGATAAAGAAAGTGCATATAAAAAAGTTAATATGTTATGAAGCTGACAAAGGAATACAGCAGCAAGCGAGTGAAAGATTTAAAACAGCTTTGGTTTGGAACTGCAATCCCTAGGTGGTCTAATTCGAGCAGAACATCGCCACAAGGCACAGGACCCCGGCATTGTCAGAACCTACTCGAGTCATCTGCCATTTTGTCAGATGGAGGAGCTTCCCCACCTCGTAGATGAAGCTCATCACAGCCTTGACAACACTGGGTTCCACATCATTAGTTTCCATTTGATTCTATAGCAACAAAATAAGAGAAAATTAATTATAGTAGATGCTGGAAACCAAATAGTGGAATTAAAATCCCAGCATTCTCATTTAATGGCCAGGAAACAAATTACACTATTATAGCAGAACAGCTTTTTTCACCTCCTGTGCTGGTTTCTGTATTTTGTACAAAATGTGAAGCTTATACTCTGAAATAAACAACTTTATTAAAAATGAATCCTGGAACTTGACTGTGGAGAATTCAGTCAGTGATTCTGTCTAGTATGTGAAGGAAGAAACCACTTATACATTTTTGGGAAAATACTACTTACCTCCCTCTGTTTGCTTAGTAAATGGAGTAACCTTTTTTACTTCAAAATTATCTCTTCCATGGACTCAAGCTGGTGAGACAGACTGGCAAACACTGGCATCATTAAATGATTATGCCTTCCATTCCAATTTCACTCTAAGGCTGATTAAAGGAGGGAAGTGTAAACAGATCCCATTTTAAGTGGAGCTGATCCAAATTGCTGGCTCAGATTAAGGTCAAAATCAGAAAGGGCTTGAAAGGGAAAGGCTGTAGGTAAATAACATGACTAAAGAATCTCTTTCAGCAGAGATGAATCCTAATTCTTCCAACATAACAATGAAGCCGCAGAGGAATAACTCTTTCAAGAAAGAACTTTATATTAATGCCTGGTTTTCATTTCCTACCCATCATTCTCTAATAACTTTCTACATTAAGAAACTGCATTATAAACTTTATTAGCAATTTGGAAACAGAGTATGCTAAATGGCAAATAATGTACTCAAACCACTTTTGAGTTTGCCATATTTTTTTTCTAGTTTTATCTTCAGTAGAAAATATATCGTTTTCCAAATGCTTACTCTTGAGGTCTCTCTCTGGAGAGTGGCTATACATTCCATCCCTGCCCTGCCAGGTTCCAGGAGAGATGGTTGTGGATGTTTACAGTGTGCCTCTCATAGGATACTTCTTTATCCAGGTTGATGTTCTAGTGCCTGCGTGTCTGATCTGTAATCAGGTGTCCCTCTCACAGGAATTTATTTATACTGGCAGATACCCTATGGCTCTTGTCTGACCTGTGTCCAGTTTATTCCTACTCAGATAGCTATTCTCTGGGAGAGCCCTGATGGGGAAAATAGTTAGATTTAAGCATATCAGTCAGATGAGACGCAGAGGAAGAAGCATACCAAAACACATGAAATTACAGAGGCATCTTTTCAATAATACTTCCTTTTAAAAAATTGTCTTATAAATTGACAATTTATAATTGTGTATGTTTATGGGGTACAAGGTGAAATTATGATTTCTAAGCCCAATGTGAAATAATTCAATCAACCTCAAATATTATCATTTTTTAAAAATTTGAGAACATTTGAAATGTTCTCTCTTAGTAATATCAAATTGTACAATATACTAGTATTAACTGTATTTACCCACTGTACAATAGATCTCAAAGAAAACTAACTTATTCCTCCTGTTTAACTGAGATTGTTGTACCCTTTATCATCTCCACATTTCCCCAAATTCCTTGCCTCTGAATCCATCATTCTACCCTCTGAAGAAGCATTTTTTAATACAGTTCCCAGAAAGAGGGCAGCGCGTCTTACAGGGCCATGTGGAAGAGGGAAGTCATTTAGAACATGTGTACCCACCAGCCGGTGAGGAGCAAAAATGGGGAGAAGAAGGGAAGGATCTGAGGCCTAGTGTCTTTGATGGTGTCTAGGGTATTACCCAAGCAGGTTTCCCTGCAGGGAGTTCTAATTGGTAAGTCAATAGCAAGCAGGTACAAGTTCCATGGAATCATGATGTCACCAAGAAATGGTCACTATACCATATCTGTGCAGTTGATGCAGGATGCGGGGCTTGGTGGGGGTCTCAAGTATGTTGTATCCAGCTTCCTGTAGGGAGACGGTCACCAGGAGGTGGTTGTATAAGGCAGACATCTGGATCTACCATCTTGAGGAACTGAGAGGAGGTGGAGAGCCAAAAACTGTGTCAAAGATGACTAAGCCCTGTTTCTTGCATAAGAAAGTTTGACTTACATTCAAAATAAATGCTGAGGCAAAATAAAGTTATAAGATTTCACTACAGGTTTATAGACAGGCAAATAGATAGAAATAGTATATAGTATCTGACTTTCAGATACTATAATGTAAAGCACCACATAAAAACCTGAAAAAATATATTCGGTTTCGAAATGGCCTCTTTTGTCATTACCTATCATTTATGAATTTCTCTTTGTTTGCTTCTTTCTTTTCTACTATATTATTACCTTCACAGATGTGTGTCTATTGTGTACAGTCTACATAGCTTGATTATATTGGGATAAATGTATCTACTGCTTTGTGACTTCCTGAAGTTATTTCTGTCGAAGATCAACTATCCAGAGTTTCCTTCTCTCTCTTTGTTTTAACCTTCATCCATGTAATAAAAAAACCTCTGTATTTTTTTTTTTTTTTTGGCTGGTGTTGTGAAGACAAGGAAAAGCATAGGAATTACTTCTTGCATTTCTTATGATTATTGTATCAATATTTATCTCATGAATGATTCTGAGACATGAGTTTACCTGCATCCAAGACGCAGGTCACCTTACTTAATTCACACAAATAGATATTTGAAGCCAAGTATTTTCAGTTTAGCTACAAAAATGTTACGATTATAAGGATTTTAATGACTACAATATAGAGTAAAAGAGTAAAAAACATTTAAATTGGCAAACTTAGGTTTGTGTTGCCTTGTTGCAATAGCATATAGTTTGAGGGAAATGGATTTGGTGCTGTGTAAAAATTGGTATGTAATGTTCAAAATAGGCATTGAATTCAGAATAGTATATCCATTTAACAAATTGATTTTCACAATAACCTTGCCAAGTATGTTTAGTTATTCTCATGTTCAAGATAGAGAAGTTAGCAACTTGTCAATTATCAGTTACTAGTCATTCTTACATTATTGCATCCTTACTAGACAACAATATTGTTGGCAAATTGTTTTATAGGATTACTTTCTCAGTTTTTCCAAATTAAGAATTATTTGTGACTTATTTTTCCTCCAAGACATACACAAATGTTAGTGAGCTATGACTAAGGTATGATATTGTAGAGCCATAAATTCAGTTTGGTCCAATGCCCTTTGATGTTTTACACTGACCCTCTTACTTCCAAGCAAAGATACAATTTAGGGAGAATAAACACAGATAACCTTACTGGGGAAGACTTAAATATTAGCTATTCTCGAGAACTACACAGCTTGTGATTAGATTAATGGTAACCCTGATGAAACCCAGATGATTCAAATGAACTCTGAGTATAAGACTCTATAAAAACAGCCAGCCACCACTGAGTATGACTTGAGGTTAGTAAAAATGCACTGTTCCCTTCATCCAAACTAAGCCCCAGAACATTCAGGCTGGAATTCCTGCCTGTTGAAGAACAACTCATATTTGCACAGATGGGAATAGCGCCAGGGCAAATACATTCTCAGCAAAACCCTTTAAATCACTTAGAAATGTAGCTCACATGACCTTCTTTTACATGTGACATTCTTTACATGAGGTATTAAATAACTGTGAAACTCTATCATTAGAAATTTAGCCTTTGATTTTAAATAATGTACACTATTCTACTGCTAAAATAGAAAGAATGCTATAAGTAATATCATGACACATCCTTCAATGTGAATGATAAATCCTCCATAAGGTCAATATTTCCCTTCATTGGTAAGAAGAGAGTAGGATCCAGAAGAAAGAGGATGCAGTAGAAAGGCAGGCTTAGGCGGAGCACTGCAGAATGTGTGATTTCACTCACATGAGGAAGCATAGGAAAAGAAAAAGACATTGCAAGGGGAAGGCATTATAAATGACTTTTCACCACATAATCTTCTCAAGTATTAGTCTAATTAGATCATCAAAACTTGCTGATGTTTTCAAAAGAACAAAAATAAAATGTTTTCTTATATAAAAACACACTTTATGTTGGTTTTCTTTTTTTTTTTTTTTTTTTTGGTGGCAGAGTCTCACTCTGCCACCCAGGCTGGAGTGCAATGGCGCGATCTCGGCTCACTGCAACCTCCGCCTCCCAGGTTCAAGCAATTCTCTTGCCTCAGCCTCCTGAGTAGCTGGGATTACAGGCATGTACCACCGTGCCCAGCTAATTTTTGTACTTTTTTAGTAGAGACGGGGTTTCAACATCTTGGCCACACTGGTTTGGAACTCCTGACCTCGTGATCCACCCGCCTCGGCCTCCCAAAGTGCTGGGATTACAGGCGTGAGCCACCGTGTCCCGCCCTATGTTAAATTTTAATGGTGGTTTGATAATATTATTTTTTGCAATTTACAGATGAAGAAACCAAGAAATGTTTGTTGAAATTCGTTGTTTTTAAAACCCGTGAGTTGTATGGGTTCCTTTTATCCTTGGAAATTAGCCTTGATCAGATATATGTTTTGCAAATATGTTCTCTCATTTCATAGCTTGTCTTTTCATAATGTTTATTGTTTCCTAAAAAGCTCATGCAGAGGCTTTTTAGATTGACGTGGGCCCACTATCTAGTTTTGCTTTTGTTGTGTGTGCTTTGAATGGATATTTTTCCAAAGAAGACATACAAATGACCAACAGGTATATGAAAAGATGTTCAACATTATTGACTATCAGAGAAATACAAATCAAAATTACAATGAGATATCACTTCACACTTGTTAGGATGACTATTATTTAAAAAGGAGGTGTTGGTTAGGATATGGAGAAATTAGAACCCTTGATTGCTATTGGTGGTAATATAAAATAGTGGAGTAGCAATGGAAAGAGTATGGAGATTCTAAAAAAATATTTAAAAGGTAAAACTACCATATGATATAGCAATGCCACCTCTGGACATATATCCAAAAAGATTTTAAATCAGAATCTCAAAGAGATATCAGCACTTCTATGTTTATTGTAGCATTATTCACCAATAGCTAAAATATGGAAACAACCCAAGTGTCCATTATGAGAGTTTTACTGAAAACTCCCCAATGGCTTTCTATTTCACTCAGAGTAAAATTCAAGGTCCTTGCCTTATTAGTAGATAATCTGACTGCCTTTTATTTCTATCCTCCTTTCCTACTTCTCCCCATCAGTTACCCCACTCTAGTTGCTTCATTCTACCTGTGTGAGCATTTTTGCTATACTCTAAGTATACCAGGAACCATTCCACTGTAGGATGTTCGCACTGGTTTCCTATGCATGCAACACACTTTCTCCACAGATTGACATGCTCACTTCTTTAATTCCTTCAGGTCCCTGATAAGATGTTATTTTAAGAGTATGTGGTCACACATACATCTTGTTTATCTCTTCTCACTATATTCTCAGTTATACCACCTGAAAACATGTATTTGTTACTTCTTCCACCTTGAAGCACACATATATGCACATTTGTTGCCTGTAACCAGTAGAATATAAGTGTATAAAGCAGGACCTTTTCAATTATGATCACTACTTTATCAACAGATACTAAAATATGACCGTTTCTTAATCATTTCATATATCAAAACAAAAATGAAATTATGATCCTTACAAAATAGTTTATTATAATAAACTATTATATGACCTAAATAACACAAGAGGAAATTCAAATTACACTGAAATTAGATATCTTAAAATATAAACCCGTGTTCACCAGTATATTTTTAAAAATAATGAGATTTCTAATATATGTTTTACGCTAATGCTTCTAATTTCCATGATTAAACTAAACTCAGATTCTGATCTCATATAAGACAAATCTGACTATTGTCTACAATAACAATCCTGAAAGATTTAGAACATAAATATCAATTTATTCAATTTATACCATTGGTTAATGATCATATAATTAAATTATAAAAGTTAAATGGTTTAGTAAAAGAATTTTCCATATTTAGATATATACATTTGTATGTGTTTTACTATTAACCTGTATAAAAAGATGTAAGAAAACAAATATGTATTAAGCATTCATTCAATTCTCTTAAAAGTTTTGGAAGTTCCATTTTGGAAGCAGAATTGAATAGAATCCAGTTTCTATTTGAATCTTGGTCCTTTTCCTTTTGTATGCTGTGGGCCACTCATATAATTTGAGTTCCAGTTTCTTCATTTGTAAGTGAGCATAATGAAAAGCAGAGACAATGTATGAAAAATACTCACTACATAGGTTGTATTCAATTAAATATGGCTACCAAACACTCAGAATTTAGATTTAATTTCAGTAGGTCTATTTTATCACCTGTCTTAGATTAAAAATAAGCACAAAAGTTAAAACAATTTGTTCACAGTTTAGAGATAATGAATAAGAAGACACATTCTTTAGAATTGTTTCTACCAAAACAGAAAATTGAAAAAATTATAAATATTTATATTATGTCTTTCAGTTTACAAAACTGGAAAGTGGGTTATTGAATGAAGTCTACTTGATTGTAATAATTAGAAACAATAGCTAAAATTTCACTTATCTAGGCTTTCATGACATGCCAATTTAATTATACAAAACTCATAATGTGATATTTAGATATAATTTCCTTTTCTTAGATTTTGATTTTGAAGAATAGCCATTAAACACTAGGTTTATTTTAAAATATCTATTTTTGTGGATGCTTCATTACTCTGAACTTCTTTAGCTATTTAGTTATGTAGTCCTTATACAGCTAGCTTTCTCATTATTGTCATTGAAGGTCCTTTTGGTGATAAATACACATGAGATTTCTCTAATAAAACTTTGTTTGAATATGACTTAATTAATCTGAACATGGTACATAGAAACTAGTCTTTAGAATATCTTCAACCCATTCTCAAAGCAATAGCAAAATAAAATGCTGCCTAACCACAAAAATTTTAGTTTGATGAGACCTTTAGATAAGGAATTGACCTACAATAAACACAAATGTTCTCATATCCCTCTCTGTGTTGACTAAAAATGTCTTCAGTAAATGTCTAACTTTGCCTATATTAATCACTTACACTTAACATATTCAAATGAATGTTGTATATTAAATTCCTTAAACAAGTTATTCTAGTACAAATTAAAAAGGCAGATTTTTTATGCATGACCTGTGGGTCCAACTCATTACTTTTTAGCCATGTTTTTCATCTTGCTACACTTTTGCTTGAATGTAATTAACTGAATGTTATTCTTATTGCAAGTAAATTCACTCCTACTCACCGCCCATTTCAAGACGGAATGGCACATGGTACTAAAATTGCTGAAGTATTTCAAGAGTTTTCAAAAGTTGCATGGTAGTGAATTATGTACCTGTTAGGTAGTTAGATAGACATTAGCAGCTGGGAGGAGGAAAAACAGGAGAGAAAAATGGCTGCCACTAAGACAGTCCCTGGCACACCTGAATTCAGCCCCCAAACAGCCTTAACTCCACCCTAATAGATGGAATTTGTGGTAAAGTCTGTGGCCAGCACATCCTGGGGAAAGAAAAACTAGGGCACAGGTGCAAATTCCCTAAAGTGGCACATGCCCGGTAACCTAAAACTGTATCAAGTTAACCTTATACTCATGCCATTATTTTAATAAAGTTTACATGTGTCTTTCCTCCATCCCAGTAGCCTTTTCTTTATGAATTATGGGTAGGAACATGTGCAGTTTAGTTTTAGTTACATAACCATAAACTGCCAATCAAACGACATCATCCTGTCCCTCAGACACAGCCCAAATTTCAACTCCTTCCCACAAACCCCATAAAGATATCTTGAGTTTTGTAAAGTGGTGCTGATTTTACTTCACAGAAATCAGCCCACTCTCCCTCTGAGAGTATATTTACTGTGTTTCAATAAACTTTGCTTTGAGGTTGCATTTTGGTGTTTGCAGTTCTTTGCTCACTATCACAATAGCTGAGGTTGCTGGTCCAGAGCTCCAGCTCTGTTGATATCCTTAGTTAAAGGATTCATCTCAACACAAAATTCCCAGTAATATTCCCAGGAAAACAGACTAGTACTTAGGAAGGAAGATGGAATTGCTACATGGAAGAAAGTTAAAAATAGCCTACCATAAATGTGTACTACAGAAGACGAGTTTGCCATTGTCTTTTTTTCTCTTAAAGCAAGATGATCAAAAGAGATTAGGAGTAAAGGAGCAGCACATTAAACTCATAAATACATTTTTACCAAAAACAAGTGAAGAGACTTGAATATAGAAAAGTAGTCAGGGTCTCTTCATTTCATGTTTTACTCTAATCCTTGAGAGGTAATGAGAAATTCACCAAAAGAACTGTTCCTCCTCTCTGGGCTGAAAATGAGGCCATGGAATCAGTGCTGGACTCTAAGAAAAATGTAGAGCAGCTTATACTTTAAGCCACAAAAATAAGCAGAACAAATTAGAGGCAGCTGCATTTCAGATACAACAAAGATTTCATGTAGGCAGAATTATTATGGCTCCATACTAAAATACCAGGATGACTAATCGGCTACTCTGCTACCACTGGGACCAGATTAACTCTCTTTGCAGCATGTTCAGACATCCTTGATCACGTGGAGATGAAGATCACAACTACAATCCTTGTGATTCGAACCACGTTATGCATTAAAAGCGTTCCCTGAAAATTCATATAGTACAGCCCTATCCCTCAACGTGATGGTATTTGAAGACGGGGATTTGGGGAGTTGGTTAGGTTTAGATGAGTCATGATGGTGGGATCACCATACTGGGATTGATCCCCTTTTAAGAAGAGAGTTGAGAGCTTGCTCTCCTCCTCAGCCCACCAATGAAGATACGGCAAGAAGATGGCTGCCTAAAAGCTAGGAAGGAGGCCCTCACCAGGAATTGAATCAGCCAGATGCTTTATCTTAGATTTTGAGGCATACAGGACTGGGAAAAAGAAACGTTTGTTCTAATATTTTTCACGTAAAGTATACAAGAAAGACAAAAGTTTGTTATGCAGAGTGTTGGTGCATAGGAGACTTCCAGTACTTTATATTTCTGATAGATGTAAAAAGAGGGACATTTTCTTTGAAGAAAAACCAGTCAATATCCATGAAAACCTATATGCTCTTCATCTAGTAATTCAATTCTTTTACCAATAATTTATCCTATAAGCCTACACAGACATGAACAAAATAAAATTGATGCAAAATATGCATTGAACACACAAACAGAAAGAACCTAAATATTCAGTAAGAGGGAACTTAAATACATTTTTAATATTTTATGAAACAAATGCCTTTAAAGGTATAAAATGATATGGAGAATGTTAATTTTATGTGTTGGGAAGGGAAATCACATTATAAACAGAATAGTATCAGTCTAATGTGCATATAAATATATCAAATATTCAATAGCCATCTATGTTTTTGTTATGAAAAACTTATAATCTATTTTATACTGAAAAGTTTTCTCAGATGAATGTGTATTGCACTTGCAGACTAAAGAGTTTATTCAATTTACATTTTAAAATTGCTAATGTGTAAGTGCCATCTTTTATAAAATTTCTGCCAACATTTAATTAAAAAGAATTTTCAAAATGGCATTTTAAAAGCTAACCATAATTTGCCCTCGAATGCAGAATTCTTCTTTGGGCAAAACCTGCTGAATGTTTAGGAAAATACCTAATGGATCCATAGGTCTCTCTCTCTGTCTCTCTGTCTCTCTCTCTCTCTCTCAACATCCTTTCCTCTTTTTGTTTGAATAATGAAGCTCAGAGAAATGTGGTTGTCCTCTGGGAACATAAGACCATGGATATTCAATGACAAAGACAGGAAGTAGAGGGTGGTACTTGGGATAAGCATGTGCTCAACAGCTTGATGATTCACTCAGGTTTATGTAAAAAAGGCATCAATAAGAGAACACTGCAGGCTGCTTTGACAAACTTCAGGAAAATAAAATCTAATAGGGAATTTTCAATATAATCATTTAACAAAAACTTACTGATTACATTATATGTGTGAATACTCTACCAGGCAGCAATCAATATATAAAAGTTCCCTAGTTTTACAGACTTTAAATTCTAGTCTAGTGGGTTGAGAATAAACCTTATTTAGAAATAAATAAATACATTACCCATGTTGATTGGAACTATGAAGTAAGTAAGTGGGGCGTCATGAGAAGTGAAAACACTTTTAAATAGGATAGTGAGAAAATATTTTTCTGCAGAATGTCTATTTGAGCACAGCACTTGAGAATTTTAAGTGACACATAATGCAACATTTTGAGAGAACATTTGAAGTAGAAAACCATCAAGTACAAATCTCTAAGACTAGAAAAAAATCATGTTTAATGATTTAGAGGGAAAGGAAAGCAAATGAAATTTACAGATTTGAAGCCAGATGATACAGGGCGTTTGTAGTATGTATTTGTCCATTTTGACTAACCTGCTTCTGTTTCTGCTAACTAATACCACCACCCTGAAGTTCATTGTGGGCATCGGGGGGTTTCATTTGTGTTAAACTTTGGAGTGATGATAAATCAGAGATTCCCTCTATCAGTAAAAGTTCAAGGTCTCCAAGAGATATTTTATTACAGAGCCATTAAAGATGATCATAAAACAAAGTTTAGACAATTAGACGCTATGATAGTTGATTCTATGTGTAAACTTGTCTAAGCTAAGGGATGCCCAGATTAATAATATTTCTAGAAGTGATTAGCATTGGGATTGGTACATTGAGTAAGGAAGACAGCCCTCACCAGTGGGGGCAAGCATCATCCAACCACTGAGGGCCTGAATAAAACAAAATGGTAGAAAATGAGCAAATTCTGTCTGTTTGAACAAGGACATCCATGTTCTCTTGCCCTTGAATATCAGTGCTCCTGGTTCTCAGACCTTCAGACTCAGACCAGCTAACACCATCAGGTCCCTGATTCTGAAGCCTTAACACTTGGACTGAATTATACCACTGGCTTCCCTGCTCCTGCAGATTTCAGATGACAGACTGTGGGACTATTCACCCTCCATAATTATGTAAACCTATAGGTTTATAATATGTATCAATAGAAATATATATATATAAATAAAAATAGGTTTACAAATATAAGTACATTTATTTATATTTACATGTATTTACATAAATATATTCATTTAAATATATAAATATATTATATATTATATATATAAATATATATATTTCCATATATAAATATATAGAGAATTTATATAGAGAGATGTATATATGTATGTACATACACACTGTAAACATCCATATGCATACAGTGTGTATGTACATGCATATGTACATCTATGTATTATAGAAAGAGATGTCATGATAAAAATAATATATTACTAATAATTTTAGTTATAATTTTATTGGTTCCTTTTCTCTGGGGAAACCTGACTAACACAGATTTTAACACCAAGAGTTGGTGCTAGAGTAACAGAATTTTATCAATGAGTGTTCTGAATAGGTTATAATGGCATTCCTAGAATAGGCTCTCTAATCTGATTAACTGTAAAGATACTAATGACTCTATTATATTTCCAGTAGTAAAGAAATCACTGATAGTCCTTGGCATGAACTGGTAATAGACATAAACAAAATATCTGCATTGAATACTCCTACTCAATTACTCATACAAAGAGAAGAGTTAAGTAATGCTGTATACATTTCAAATATTTTTAGAAAACTGAAAAATATAATGACACAGCTTTGTGGATCTTATGCCACTGGACAAAGTAATGGAAGAAAAGGAGGAGCTCAGGGATTCAAATTTCCAGCTCAAGTGCTGAATAAATAATAAGACTTTTCAACATGTTCAGGCTGCTGTGCAAGATGCTCGGCCACTTGAGTCATAGGATCCATCAGACCCGATAATGCTTGAAGTGTCAGTGGCAGATAGGGATGTTGTTTGGAATCCTTGACTGACCCTTACAGGTGAATATCAACACAGGTCTTTAGCAATTTGGAGCAGGGTTCTACCACCATCGGGAGATAACTATTCCTTTTTTTTTTTTTTTTTTTGAGATGGAGTGATGGAGTCTCACTCTATTGCCTGGGCTAGAGTGCAATGGCAGGATCTCCGCTCACTGCAACCTCAGCCTCCCAGGTTCAAGCGATTCTCCTGCCTCACCTCATAAATAGCTGGCAGATGCCACCATGCCCGACTAATTTTTGTATATTTAGCTCAGATGGGGTTTCACCATGTTGGCCAGACTAGTCTCGAACTCCTGATCTCAGGTCATTCGCCCACCTTCGCCTATTCCTTTTTTGAGAGACACTTATTGACCTGTTACTGAGCATTAGTAGAAAATGAATGCTTGACCATGAGCAAGCTTGACTATGAGAACTAAGCTGCTCATCACGAACTGGGAGTTATCTGAACCATCATGTCGTAAAGTTGCACATAAGCAGTAACACTCCATTATCAAATGGAAATGGTCATGACTGGGCCCTAACAGATCCCAAAAGCACAAGTAAGTTACATTAAAAAGTGGCCTAAATGCCCGTAGTCCACATTTCTAATACACTGCCTTTTACTCCCAGCTGGCATCTATGACCTCATAGGAAATTCACTACAATTAATTAACAGAGAAAGGGAAAACTCGGGCCTGCTTTACAGATGGTTCTGCACAGCATGCAGGCATGACTCAAAGTGAACAACTGTAGAACTATAGTCCCTCTCTGGGATATCTCTGAGATGAAGGACAATCCTCCCATTGGGCACAAGGTTGGACAGTGTCTGGTTGTGCATTTTGCTTAGATGAAGAAATGACTAGATGTGTGATTAAATATCGATTCATGGCTATAGCAAACAAATAAAAAAATCTTTTAAAGTTTCAGCATGAAGAAAATGAGGCTACTAGCCAAAAATATTTCAGACTTTGAAAACTAGATACATTATCTACAATCATTATGTAGAAATATTTAAAGAAATAGATTTTAAAATAAGCAACAAGAAACCATCATAAATGAGGTAGATTTGAGAAAAATAAAAACTTGTGGAAATGTAAACTAAATTATTAAAATCTAATTATCAAAAGATTCACTAAACAGTAAATTCAACACAGCTGAAAAGAGCATCAGTAACCTGGAAGAAGGAATGGTTGAACATATACAGAATAGACAGAGGCCACAGTATGACACATCTCCTGACAAGAGATGCTGATCCTGCAGTCTGCTTGCTGCCATGTTCTGCTCAGTTTTCTCCTATTGCTTACCTCTCTTCTACTACATACACATCTTATTGTTATTTAAATAAAAAACAACTTTTTGTGTTACTTTTAGTCACCTGAAGAATTCTGAGAATAGAGCTATTTCAGTAGTCCCCATCCCCCTACTGCAATAGTCTATTTCCCTCTTTTGCAATAATGCTTTGGAATAAAAATCTCCTTATGAATTTCTGGTATATATTTTTTTCTTTGACACTATACTATCCTGCTATCCCTGACCTTGTCTCTGAGTTCCAGATCCATATCTATTCAGCCATTTCACACAAGTACTTAAATGATACTGATGCAACCTGAATTCCACATGAAAATGCAAACCGATGCTCTTCTCCCTGAAACTTGTATGTCTTCTACTTATTCTTCACTTATTTAATAGCATTACTTTCCTCTCAGTGATAGAGGCTATACACCAATGAGTCCTACATGACAAAAACACCCCTCTCGCTCACATATGCAATCAATTTCCAAATTTCCTAACATTTCTCTTAAATATCAGTCAGATCAAGCCACTTTTCTTCATATCGAATGTCACCTCTGGTTCAGGCTACCGTTACCCTTAACACAGACTGTCTCAGTGGCCCCTTCCTAATATTTTTCCTTGTGATTATTTTACTTCTTGCCTAATATCCTCTGGAGACACACTGCTAAGAGTAAAGTTCAACATTTAAATACGATTAAGACTTGGCCTGATCTGCCTCCTGTTCTTTTCTGTCTCATCGTGTATACTCTTTCCTCCTTGCCTGACTTCAGTTCAGTGTTTCAATCGAGCACTGTTAAAGATAGCTTACTAGATGCAGCTGTGAAGTGCCGCTCCCATAGAGAGAGACCATGATTTCAACTACACCCACATCATTTTAAGAGATCTTTGGAGAGAAAACGCTAAATGTGGATGGAGGAAAGATGCAGTTGCTGATGCGGAAGAGGACGGAAGCTGGCAGGAGCCCCAGCTGGGATGCCTGAATGCCAAGGTTGGTTCCTAGACACCTAATGGTGCTGGGGAAGGGATGACTGAAGGGACTGGGGGACTGCTGACTGTCACCACAGGGCTTTGGTATCCTAGCTTTGGGGGACCTCACACCCCTACAGATGTGTGACGGGGCTGGAGGATCTCCCTGGAGATTAGACAGAGACAGCTGCAGCAGCCACGGAGCTGGAGACCTTTGAGCATGGGGTTAACTCCCACGGAGCCCTGCCTTAAATGCCCAACCTCCCGGGCTGCTTACCTACCGCTGAGAGGCTCTGGCCTGCTTCACTGTGGGACTGAGACACATCTATCCTGCAGGCCTACCTGCCTTCCAGCCCCTCCAGGGCCCGTAACTGGCCGCCCTGCAAGAACATGTACACAGTGCAGTCTCTGTTGTCCAGCCTGGGTGCTTTGTTCCACCTGAGGGCATTTCCGCCAAATTCAGAACCCTATCCCAAGCTTCCAGAGGAGGAGGCTGCAAGCAGTCCTGGCGCCCCAGGGCTGCAGCTTGATGCTCTAAGTGCTGTGCTCAGGACCTGAAGCAGGAGGGGAGGAGCCCACGCTCTCAGAAATCTTAGAGGGCTGAGTCAGGGACTGGTGTGAGACCTAGTCCTGCCTAGCTCCCCAAAGCTTGTCCATTAAGAGTATGGACTATTTCCCCACCAGACCTCCTCCCCACCTGAAAGAACTGGTAAATAATTGTTGGCTAAATCTCCAAATGTAATTGCAACAAAACCAAAAATAGACAAGCGGGACCTAATTAAACTGAAGAGCATCTGCACAGCAAAAGAAACAGAGCAGACAGACAACCTACAGAATGGAAGTTTTTTTTGCAAACTATACATTCAACAAAGGCCTAATATCCAGAAGCTATAGAGAACATAAACAAATCAAGCAAAACACAAACAAGCCCATTAATAAATGGGCAAAGAACATGAATAGACTCAAAAGAAGACATACAAGTGGTCAAAAAAACATGTAAAAATGTTCAACATTAATGATCATCAGAGAAATGCCTGTCAAACCCGCAATGGGATATCATCTCATACTGATGAGAATGGCTATTATTAAAAAGTCAAAAGATAACAGATGCTGACAAGGCTACAGAGAAAAGGGTATGCGTATACATTATTGGCAGGAATGTAAATTAGTCCAGCCATTGTTGGGCGCAGTCTGTGGATTTCTCAAAGTTCTTAAAACAAAGCTACCATTTGACCCAGCAATCTCTTTCCTGGGTATACACTGAAAAGAAAAGAAATCATTCCACCAGAGGACACATACACTTATATATTTACCACTGCTATATTCACAACAGCAAAGACACAGATCAACCCAGATGCCCATCAATGGTAGACTGGATTTTAAAAAAAATATGCTATATATACACCATTGATTGCTATGCAGTTATAAAAAGAATGAAATCATGTCCTTTGCAACAGCATGGATGCAGCTGGAGGCCATGACCTTAAGCAAGTTAATGCAAGGACAGAAAACCAAATACATTTTCTCAAGTATAGATGGGACCTAAACATTGAGCACACATGAATATAAAGGTGGGAACAATAGACATTGTGAAATACTAGGGTGTAAAGGGGGAACGACTGGTTTTAGAAGCTACCTATTGGATACTATGCTGACTACCTAGGTAATAAGATCTGTACTCCAAACCTTCCTATCACACAATATACCCATGTAGAAAATATACACACATACTCCCTGTATGTAAAATAAAATTTGAAAATAAAATAATAAATAAAACAAAAACAAATGAGCATGTCTTTTGACTCAGGGACTTCACATGGGTTTTGCCTTTATCTAGAAGGTTTGTGTCCCAATTTTACCTAAATAATTCCTCCTCAACCAATGGATCCTAGTGCAAATGTAATTTCCTTTGAGAGTATTTCCCTTACATTCCAGACTAGATCAAGTTCCCCTTTTATAAGCTCTCACAACACATAAATTGTACATTTATGTCATAAATCTTACCATATTTTTAATATCTGACCATCTTATAAATGCTATCTGTCTCCACCAAACCACTGCCGTCACCATTAACTATAACCTCCATGAAAGCAAGAATATTTGTTATCTACATTTACTTCTGAAATCTGTCACATTTTCTGCAGCATAAGAAATGAATTGATTGAATGAAGAAAAGCATTAGTAAAAAGAAAATCAGAGGAATACAGAGAAATTGATAAAGATGGCCATTTAAAAAAAGCAACTGTTTTATGAATGGATACAGCAAATAAGAAAGATTTCTAGTAAATATTGAAAGATGATTACAAAATGAAAAGAAAAACTATTAATTTCCTATGTACAATGTATAACTTATAAAAGTCAATCTATGAAGAGTTTAATTCTAGAATTTCTGAGGCAGTATTTTATTCATAAACAAGGATATAGTTTGCATCTTTGCAAAATTCCACAACTGCGGAGTGTCAATGCAATGATATCTTAATATGGCCGGTACTTTAATGTATTTTTTGTATTCTTAAAAATACATCATCATATATAATTTTTGTCCTTGAGAAATAAGAACATTTAAATATGTTAAATTCAGGACACATATAATAAAAGGTTGCTAGAATTTTTATAACATATAAACACAGTTATAACCGAGTATTAAAAATCTACATAATACTAAGCACTGAAATAAAATTACCCTGGGAATAACATAGCACACATATTTTCATTAGAAAGTCCTTAGAGTGCAGAAACAACTGAAATCTAATATGCATCAATTTAAAAACTCTATTAAAATAATATATTATTATATTTTCAAATGTCAAATGGCAAAGTGAGAATATTTTAAAATTCCATGTAGTAACTGAAATTTTTAAAATTAAAAACTAGTGTAATATATCTATGTATTTTAAATATATGTTTAAAATATAATTCAATTTTTAAAACTATAAATATTCTCTCATTATAGACTGGATAAGAATTAATTACTAATATTCTCCAACTGGAGCATTTATATTTCCTTTAATAAAGAACTATATAAAGATACATCAAAATGATTTTTGTTTTTCATATATTACTTTTGGATCTCTATTACTTTCATGAATTTTTTTTTAAAAAAACTCTTTTATCATTCTTTAGTCTCCTTTCTTATAAGCTTGAAAGTCTGGGTGTTAGACTGAAATACAAATTTATTGTAAATGAATACATTTTGAAGTTCATTTTCTTAATTTAGATTTTCCACAATGTAAATACATATATCAAAATACATTGCATACTACAAATTTGTCTGATTTTTGGTCAATTTAAAAATAAAAAATAAATTTATGCATATGATTATAATAACGTATATTGAGGCTTTTGCAGGATGTAAAGTTCTACCAGTTTTAGCACATGTATAGATTCATATAACCACAACCACAAGTAGAACACAGAATAATTCTATCATTTCAAAAGCTCACTTGTGCTGTTCCCTTGAAGTGACAGCTTTCCTCCCTCCTCCAACCCGTAACCACTGATCTGTTCTCTGTTGCTGTTGTTTTGCTTTCTCCATATTCATATAGCATGTAATTTTTTAAACTATCTTCTTCCTTTCAGCAAAATATCTTTAATATCTGTCAACATTGTTTGGTGTTATTGATCATTTATTCTTTTTATTCCTTAGTAATATTCTATTCTACGAATGTTCCATAGCCTGTTGAAGAACATGTTGCAGGACCTGAAGAACTTTTAGATTCTTTACAGTTTTTTGGCATTTTAAAAATTAGAATGGCTATAAACATTCAAGTACATACGGGATGTTATGTAAACATAAGTTTGGAACTTTTCAGAGTAAACATCTAGGAGTGCCTTTGCTATTTTCTGATAAGTGAATCTTTAACTTTTTAAGAAAATGTTCAAATATTTTCAGCATTTGCTCTACTGTTTTTTATTTCCATTAGCAATATATGGAAGTTTTCATTGCTTTTCATTCTTGTCAACATGTGACACTGGTAATGTTATATATATATTTTTAGCATTGTATTAGTTATATAGTCACATCTCATTGTGGTTTTGTGTTTTCCTAAAGGCTGAAGATGTTTGACATATTCCAGGTGTTTATTTACCATCCATCTATCTTATTTGATTAAGTGCCTTTTAAAGTCTTTTTGACATTTATTTATTCATGTACCTATGATTTATTTATTTCTATAGTTTGTTTCTTACTGTTAAGTGTTGAGTGTTCCCGAATTATAAATTCCAAAATAGCCAACCCCACAAACAAAATTTTGAATAAGTAGAAAGATTAAACATTTTTATTCGTTAGATAAACGGTATCTAAAATTGTAAACTTGGATTTGTCTTCTTAAATTAATAGATTCTGAATGCTAACCTGATTACTATCTTTAAGGCATTGCTAGGTGTTGCAATATTTTTTAAAAATAGAAAATCACTTATTCTCTACCAACATTTTAATCCATGAAAAAGACTGAAAGATTGTCATTTTTTAGTTCTGCACAGTATCAAACTACTTAGGGAAAACTATAGTCTATCCATGGAACAATTATGAATTTAGGAAGTAATTCAGGAGCATGCTTTGATCACAAACTGTCAACAGTTAACACCATTATACATCCTTCTCTGTAGAAGACAGAAATATGTGTTTATTGTAGATAAAATTATTTTCTCATTTAAAAATTATTTAAAAATCTAATTCTTATGGCAACAATATTCCCATGATGTTTATTTCATTAATGGAATAATTATATTATTTGGATGTTTGGATTGTTTTCAGTTGGTTTTCTACTTCTTTTTAATACTGGCATTGATTTTGGACAACTATCAGTTATTTTTCTTGTTTGCAATTGTAAATTTAAAAAATATAATGAAAATATACATGAATGTTTTCCAGTATATATCTTGTTTCTCCATATAGACTGTTGGAAGTAGAATTACCTTGACAAAGAGGCAATTAATTCAAGTCATTTTTTTACTATAGTGTAAAATAGACTATTTCAATGACTCTGTCATATATATGTTCTTTCTTTTCAAACATCACAAACAATTAATCTCTGAAGAAACTGAGGATAATGGAGAGAGTAAATGTCCAATTTATTGCCACTTGCCATTCATGTGTCTATTACTTATTCTTCAAATTTGTTTAATCCGTAAATATTAATGTCTACCTCAGAGGCAGTGTGGAAACTGGTTAATAAGATCTGGAGACACGTTGAAATGGTTTTGAACCTCTGCTCTATCAAATCAAAAGGCAGCACCACATGGGACTATTCTAATGCTAGGGGACAAGTAGTATTTCCAATGTTGTTTTCCTTTGAGTTGCTAGGACTGCAAGTAGTAACAGCTCTGGGGTTGTTTTAGATAATCAAATAAAGGTACAAAAGGCACCCTAGGAGAGGGACTGCATGGACATATGTGTTTCTTGATATAACCTCAATTTCTTGTTTTCTCTTAATTTCCTAGACTCATATTTCCACCCACAAGCTATGGTTCTTGAATTGCTTACCTGAAATTGATGTCTGTGTCTGTGTTGATATCTGGGTTGAATTAATGCCAATGTCTGATCAGAACACACAATTATCTTTTCAAAAGCTTGCTTAAACTTAGATTAGAACAGATAAATGATATCCATATGTGATAATTACTTAGATCCACCAGTGCTCCACTTACTAATAACTAGATCTGAAAGCTGAGAACAGTCTTCAAAGTTTTAATATGCTTGTTTGGCTGAAGTATGTTAGCCTCCAGGGTCTTCAAAACTGATTGTAAATCTTGCCAAGAGTGGATTATACAATTTCAGTTCTTAACTGTATTTGTTCTTTTTGGAACATAGAAGTGCAAAGACAAGCAAAAATTTTTAATTAGAAAGTCTGCTGGACATTTTCAGTTCTTCAGAAAAGTTCATGTCAGCTTCTGTTCTATAAATGTGCAAGCCCATTATTTTTCTTTTGGTGACAGCTGTTCTTTCACCTGTAATTCAGCATATAATTTTAGAAGTACCTGGGCTCCTATAAGATATGGAGAATCATGATGTGCATAAACAGATGTCTATGTGAGTGTAATTTTTGCTGGGCAAATGTTATGAAGAATTGGGTTGTTGTTGTTTTGGTTTTGCATGGTTTGTGATAAGTCCATGCTATACACTAATAAGGAGAAACGTATAATTAGAATAGTTGCATGTATACTACCAACACTCTTTTCTGGTCTACATGCTAAACACAGGAATTAATATACCAAAACAGCTGATGAGAGAAAACATTCAGACATATTTGCTTAATGTATTATCATGTAGGGCAATTTCTTCATAATGCAATTGTAGGTTCCAATTTTCGTAAGCAACGTTGATTTTAGACTGACTATCTTGTTGGTTTGCTATGGAAGATCCAATACTAAAACTACATGAAACATTCCCAGTAGTGTGATTAACTTGTGGTAATCTCTCCACTATTCATGAAGTCATAGTTTACTATATTTGGTTGTCTGGTAGAAGGCAAAATATACTAGCATTCAAAGTCATGTTACCTCCTTAAACCTGGACATATTTTTATGTTCAGCTGTCCCATAACTTTTATTTATAGAAACCCATTACTCCCCACCTCAGACTAATTATAGTCTCTCTGCATGTTGTTTATTAGAAATAAACTATGAAATTTGTTTTGTTTTAAAATGTCTCTTTTTCAGATGTTTGAAGCAGTAAAATTGAGGTAGAACAAAGAAACCTGTCATTTTTACAAGCACACTGGGTTATTCAGGCATTAATAGAAATTAAACTATGGGAGACAATCCATAACAAAAGAATTTTTGACTTAGATTTTCTTAAAATGGTTAGATCTTGTTTGATGAAGCAACTGATTTTCTTATACTTTTTACATAAATAATACTCTTGTACTTTTATTTCTATCCCAGTCTGGTAGTTTTACTCCTTTTTAGAAGAATCACCAACCTATCATTCTTCCTCTTAGCAGTATTTGGTAGTCTCTGGAACCAATTTCTTCTTTTTTTTAATTATAATTTAAGTTCTGGGGTACATGAGCAGAACAGCAGGTTTGTTAACATAGGTATACGCGTGCCATGGTGGTTTGCTGCCATCTACATTAGGTATTTCTCCTAATGCCATCCTTTCCCCAGGCCCTCAGCCCCTAAAAGGCCCTGGTGTATTGTTCCCCTCCCTGGGTCCATGTGTTGTTGTTGTTCAACTCCTACTTATGAGTGAGATCATGCGGTGTTTGGTTTTCTGTTCTTGTGTCAGTTTGCTGAGAATGATGGTTTCCAGCTTCATCCATGTCCCTGCAAAGGACACAAACTCATCGTTTTTTATGGCTGCATAGTATTCCATGGTATATATGTGCCCCATTTTCTTTATCCGGTCTATCATTGATGGGCATTTGGGTTGGCTCCAAGTCTTTGCTATGGTGAACAGTGCTGCAATAAACATATGTGTGCATGTGTCTTTATAGTAGAATAATCTATAATCTTTTGAGTATATACCCAAAGGATTATAATGGGATTGCTGGGTCAAATGGTATTTGGGATTGCTGGGTCAAATGGTATTTCTAGTTCTAGATCCTTGAGGAGTCACCACAGTGTCTTCCACAGTGGTTGAACTAATTTACACTCCCACCAACTGTGTAAAAGCATTCCTATTTCTCCACATCCTCTCCAGCATCTGTTGTTTCCTGACTTTTTAATGATCACCGTTCTAACTGGCATGAGTTGCTATCTCATTGCAGTTTTGATTTGCGTTTCTCTAATGACCAGTGATGAGCTTTTTTTCATATGTTTGTTGGCCGGATAAATGTCTGCTTTTGAGAAATGTCTGGGGAACCAATTATATGGCATATTAGGTCGCTTGAATATTGAACTTCTGCCCTCTAACTGAAATCTCTCTTTCCCCAGAGTATCACTTCCCTCCTTTACATCTCAAGAAAAGGCTATTTTTTTCACCTGCTTTCTCCAATCATGAGTATGCAAGTTCTAAAAGGAGTCAGCAATATTTATCTGTTTGTGTCCACTGCCAATCTCAAGCCATTGCACATCTGCTGTTATTCACAATCCCTAACATTTTAAGCATATATATTTTCTATAGCATTGCTATATGATGATAATAGGTACTGATAATGACTGAAAAGTAAACATGTTGGGGCATCAGTTAATATGCCCATCACCATTACACACCTACCACCAACTTGCTAGAAATGACTATGTTCATGTACTTTCGTCAGATATGCACTTATGTAAACATGCTAAGATCTGTGGCCAGTTACTTATTCCTGTGGCTGGTTACTCAATTAAGGGCAAAATCTGTCTGGTGTGATTAAATTTTCATAAATTCAAACTCAGTACATTGTCTTCATCTAGATTATTGCAAATTGATTGTTTTGGAATGTGCTTTAATAACTTAGCAGGTATCAAAATTAAGATGACTGGTTTTACTTACTCTGAAAAAATCAACCTTTTCTTTTCTTCAAAGATATGATGAGGAGGCCCAGCTCGGTGCCTCATGCCTGTAATCCCAGCAGTTTGGGAGGCCCTGATGGGTAGATCACGAGGTCAGAAGTTTGAGGCCAGCCTGGCCAACATGGTGAAACCTGTCCCTACCAAAAATACAAAAATTA
This sequence comes from Cheracebus regulus, assembly GCA_963574635.1. NCBI lineage: Eukaryota > Metazoa > Chordata > Mammalia > Primates > Pitheciidae > Cheracebus > Cheracebus regulus. The sequence goes on from CAUYQU010092123.1 coordinate 23,914, forward strand.
GTCGGCTGTGGTGGCAAGTGCCTGTAATTGCAGATACTCAGGAGGCTGAGGCAGAAGAATCTCTTGAACCCGGGAGGTGAAAGTTGCAGTGAGCTGAGATCGCGTCACTGCACTCCAGCCTGGGCAACAGAGTGAGACTGTCAAAAAAAAAAAAAAACAAAAAAAGAGATATGATGAGCAGAAATAATGTCTTTTTCTGCTTTTCAAGAACTTTTCTCCCTATGTTCTTTCTGTGTTTAGGATAGAGAGGGGAGTCTAATAAAGTCATCCAGGAATTTTGCAAATATTTTAGGATATAAGCTATTTACTCACTCAATTTAAATGAATTTTGTTTTCTTTAGGTGAAAATCCCTTTATTTCTCTTCTTAATTCAAATTCTGCTTCATCTATTATTGGCAGCATTCTCTGTGATACCTGATTACAAATGAGTTTATTTATATATTCACTTATTTATAAAAGTGTTAGTTTAAAGTAAGTGGCTACTGGTGGAATGAGAGGGAAAAGGAGGAGGTTGGGGAGGAGAAATGGGAAGAGAAGCAGAGGCAGAAAAGGAAGACAGGGAGTGAGGAAAGAAACACCTGGTTCAGTAACACCTGGTTAATGCACTCCTCAGTTCCCAGGTGAACTAGAGAAGCAAAAAATTATAGTTTTCATAATGTACTTCCGCTATAAACTGTTTTTAATAAAAGTACGTTCTTCTAGGATGTACTTTATAGTCACTGAGACATATGAGATTAACAGGATAGTGAATAACTAAATTTGTAGGGAATCTGCTATGTGCCTAGCACTTCATTATGTAATTTATGTAGTCCTCAGAGCAATACAGTAATTTTGGAACTATCATTTCGGTTTTATGATAAGAAAACTAGAATCCAGAAAGATATCACAATTTGACCATCTAATTTTGGATTTGAAACCAGAGTTTCCTTCTTATTTCATTTCACTTCATTGCCTCTCTTGGCAGTTGACTTTGCCTTCATTTTTTTGCGTATCATTATTCATTGAAGAACAATTAATATACAATAGAAAACGATAATCTAATGTATTCAGTTGGATGAATTATGACCTTTTATACATCTGAGTAACCACCATCCCCAAACAAAAGATATACTATTTCTATTACACCAGAAAAATCTTCTGGTGTTTTCTAGTCAATGCTGTATTTTTAGGAAGCAGCCCCATTTGAGTTTATGTATTTATAGCTTAATTTTGTGTGTTTACTGTACTTTATATACAAAAAGTACATTTTCCTTTTTGTTTGCTTTCTTTTATAACATAATGTTTTTGAGATTCATCAATGTTATTTTATGTATTAGTAGTTTATACCTTTTATTGCTGAATTTAAATTCATTATATAAATATGACATTCTCCTATTGATGGACAAATATTTGTTTTGATTCTAGTTTGTAGATAAATACAGTGTCTACAATATGACTTGCAGAGGCATATAGCAGGTTCATGTTTTGCTTTATAATAAACTATCACTTTTTCAAAGTGATTATACCATTTTACACTACCACCCATAAGTTATAATCTGTTGGGTTGTTCCACATCTTTACTAATATTTGATAATTTCAGTTTTATTTTTTTCTCATTATTTCAGCTATTCTGATGAGTGTAAAATTTTCTTTCTGTATCACTTTATCTTGTACTTTTTTGAGAACTAAAGATGTTGATCAAATTTTGCTGTGATTGTCTTTTTCTACATTATCTTGAAGTTTCTATACAAATTTATGTCCATTATTATTGAATGTTATTTTATTCTCATTATTGATGAGTGGGAGATAATTGTTAGCTCTGAATATGACTTCTTTGATATATGTCTAGAGAGAGTTTTATGGCATTTTTCTCTATATCTTATATTTGTACACATAATATGATATATCAATATGTAATTTTCCTAATGGATATTTTAATGAACAGAAATGTTTAATTTTGAAGAAGTTCAAAACTATTGTTTTAATTTTATTGTTAGTGTTCTTATATCTCTTGTCAAAAAATACTTGTCTACTTCACAGTCATGGAAATATTTTTTTCTATATTTTATACTGAAGGTTTTATAATTTCAGCATTTACATTAGGGTGATAATTCATTATGAATTAATATTTGCAAAAAAAGTGGTATGAGAATTAAGAATCTCTTTATTCCACATAGATATCAAGATTTTCAGAGCCCTTTGTTAAGAAGTCTTTACTTACAAAATTGTCTCAGTACATAGATCAAATATTATTTTTTTTTTATGGGCTAGTCTATTTCAGGGTTCTCTATTCAGTTGCACTGATCTTTGTTTACCTTTAGGGCAATACCAAACTCTTTTTATTATTGTAGATTTATAGTAAGTTTTGAAACCTAGTAAATCCTACTTTATTCTTTTTCAGGAGTGTCTTGGCTGTTCTGTGTCCTTTGCATTTCCATATAAATTTTAATCAACTTGAAGCTGGCCAATATTCACACACACACACACACACACACACACACACACACACACACACACATCCCTCCCTGCTGTCAGTTTAAGTTTTTAAAACCAGAAATGAATTTTAATTTAAATATATTTGACAGACTGAATATATTTAAAGCAAATGATATGGTGATTCAAAATATGTATATATAGTGTATGATAACCATAGATAAATCTTAAAGATTTTGAGTCAGTGCATGAGTTATATCCTTCTCTTTAGATCTTAATTGATTTCAGAACTGTTTTTTTGTTATCTGTATAGAAAATTTCCTCATGTTTTGTTAAATGGATCCTCTAGTTATTTGATGAATTTGATCCTATTGTCAATGATATTATTTTATTTCCACATAGCATTGCTAATATGTATAAATTGAAAGGATTTTTGCATATTGTCAATATATCATAAAATTTTCTACATTTTCCTTTAAGTATTAGTGGATTTCTTAAATAAAAAACATAGTATTTTCTGCATACACAGTTATTTAATCAGAGAACAACAAAGATTTTACTTTTTTCTTCCATCTTTATTTATTTATTTATTTATTATTGATTTGGCATGAATTAATGCCCTGTCAGGAGAGCTGGTGAAAGTAAGCATCCTTCCTTATCCTCATCACACTGAAACAGCATGCAGTGTTTCGTCATTAAGTATGAGATTCCCTGTAGAAATTCATAAATAAAATGTAATGTATTGAGAAATTCTCTTATATCCTCAGGATTTTTTAAAATTTATCAATTGGTATTGAATTTTATCAAATGTATTTTCTATATCTAATAAAATGGTGGCTTTTTTTTTTCTTTATTCTGTTAATGTGATGGATGATATTGATCTATTTTCAGTTTAAATCAAACTTGCATTTCATGACTTCTTGGTCATGATTCATTGTCCGTTCAATTTACTTTGCTAACATTAAATTAAGAATATTTTCAGTTATGTTTATAATGGATTGTAAAAATCCCAATTTAAATAATTTAAGTGTTTTATCTTCCTCTATCTTCTTAAAAAAGTTTCATAAGATTGTTATTATTTTATTCTTAAATATTTTATATAATTCACCAATAAAACTTTTCGGTGTTGGCAGGTTTTCATTACAAATTTAATTTAATAGATATAGGGCTCTAAAGATTATCTATTTTGTGTCATGTGAGTTTTGATAACTTGTGTTCTACAAAGTAGTCCATCTTATGTACATTTTCTAACTTATCACCATAAAGTAGTTTATAATATATTTATTATTATAATTTTTATATATGTAGGCTCTGTAGTGACTTTCCCTTCTCCCTCTTGCCTTCAGAATATTGATCATTTCTCTCTCTCTCTCTTTTTTTCTCTGGGTCGGTCTTTCTGGAATTTTATTATTCTGTTCAAAGGGTAAATGTTTTACTTTTATGTATCTTGTCTTTCCATTTTACACATAACTAATTTCTATTCTTATATTTATTATTTTATTTATTTTATTTGTGTTTAATTTGTTCCCTTTCTAATGTATTCAGACAGAACATTGTTTTTGCATCATCCATTGTTCTAATAGTTTTCTATTTCTTCTGTAAAAATTACCATTAATTGAGTGACTTAAAGCAGTATAAATTTATTATCCTATAATTCTGGAGGAAACGATAGGAAAAACTGAAGGTCACGTCGTTTTACTGTGCTAACATCAAGATACCTGGAGGGTTGCATTTCCTTCTGAAAGCTCTACGAGGAAATCTGTTTCTTTTCGTTTTCCAGACCATTAGAGGCCACTCATTTTCCAGGGCTTGTGAGTCACAGCCAGCATTGACTTTATTCCAGCCTCTGCTTCCATAGTTATGTTTTCTCCTCTTACTCTGTCCTTGCTTTTCTCCTGCAAAAGTCTCTTTTGCCATATAATGTGACATATTTACAACTCTCAGGGTTTAGGACATGTCTGTTTATAAGCAGCCATTATTCTACCCCATCACAAAACATAAAGCTATTAATTTCATTCTAAGCAGTGTGCTATCTGTATCCCATATATCTTGTATATTGTGCTTGAATTTTAATTTAGGTCAAAATATATGTGCGTTTTTGATTTTTTATTACTCATCTGAATCCTATTTTATTCATAGATTTAGACTTTTGTTGCCTAATTTCCAAATAGATATTTTTTTCTAATGTAATTTTGTTATTCATTTTTATTTTAATACTATTTTCATCAGACAATATGCTCTCTATAATTTCAGTACTTTGAAAATTATTAAGACTTGTTTTATGGCTCAATATATATATGACCTGTCTTGATAAGTGTTCTATGATGATTTGAACGTGGTATATTTTGCATTTGCTGATTATAGTGTTCTATGTATTTAAGTCAGATTGATATGTATCAAAATATCACTCTATCTCATAAATAGATATAATTATTTCATGTCAAAGAAAAATAATAGAAAAAAATCCTTTATAAAATTAAACATATACTTTCTATATGACTTACAAATTCCATTCCTAGGCATTCACCCAAAAGCAATGAAAACATATGTTGACAACAGTATCTACCCTTCCATTTATGTTTCTTTTTTTTTTTTTTTCAGGTATCTTATGGTTTAAAACATATTTATGAGCTTTATAATTCAATCAATCGACCTTCGCATTATTAAGGTAAGAGCGATGATCTCTTACAACATTCTATATCCCAGTTGAATTCAGAATCCAAATTTTGAGTTTACTTTAATCTTGAACATTGCAGATTATTTGCATTCAGCCTTCAAAAGGCTATTCAAGTTGGGGACATTGCAGTATACAATGTTTTGACTGTTTTCACACTTACTAATTTGGGAATCAAAATTGAAAATAACTAGAGAATTTTAGTCTAAAAGTGTTTAAAGTTATTTTAGAAATCATATCTATTTTATTTCTAAATATTAGATAAAATTGCCTTGGAATTGTATTTTCAAATGTTCTACTCTTGTTTAATCCAGCCATCGTTACATAAATATCCACAAATATATTTTTTACCTGTTTAAAAAAAATACTGTCAGCTCTCTGTATCCACATCTTCTATGTTCAAAAATTCAACCAAACTCTAATAATAAATATTGAGAAACCAAACAATAAAAATAATATAGTCATTAAAAAAATACAAATTAAAGACAATGTTTATAACAACTCTGTAGTAGTATAATAACTATTCACATATCATTTACAGCATATTAGACATTATCTGTAATCTAGGGATGATTTAAAGTATACAGGATTATGTGCATTTGTTATATGAAAATATGATGTAAGGGACTTGCATACATGCAGATTTGTGGTATTCATGGGGGGTCCTAGAACCAATCCCCTGCAGACTGAGGGATGATTGTAATCAGACTGAGGGATGATTGTAATTATGAGATGATTTTTAACATACGATAAACACATGTGTGTATGTACTCGTGTATGTGTGTATAACTATGCACAGAAAAGTAGAATATCTTGCTTCCTCTTTTCTACCAGTTGAGTTTTTAGTGTAAAAACTAAAATTAGAACAAGGTTTTCATGCGGGATTTCTAATCATTTTACAGTAAACAAATTGGGAAAGGGAACTGTGGCAGCCTCAGAAGTTTACAAGACTTTGAGACAACTTGTAAAAGCACACTCAAAGTTATTTCTATTAATTATGCTCCAGCTACCTTCTACATATGTGTAGCATACCTATTGGTTTTAACAGCATGATGCTCACATTTCTTCAAGATGTAATAAAATTCCGCTGTAATCACTCTTATACCCTATTTTGCTTCAAAGTGTAAAATGGTAATAATTCGAAAGCAATAAAAGGCTTTCAAACTACAGTAACATTCAGTGGTATACAGAGTGTTTATCTCACTTTCCTTTATCAGATGTAAATAATTAATTTTAAGCCTTAAATATGGGAGCAGGAAGAGCTCTTTAAATAAAGGAAATCAAAACTAGCTACTAGAATCATGACTTGGAACTCATAATTAGTTGACTGCTGCTGCCTAATTTTATAATGTGCAAAACATTCACAACTTAAATTAATTAATTACTGAAATGCAATTGATAGAATGAGGAGAGTATATTGTTTATACTGTTTTTTTTTTTCTACCAGGAAAAAAGCCAGGAATCTGGGCTTAAACAGAAAGAAAGAACATAAACACAATTGAAACAAAATGGTTTTTATTAGATGGTGGATATATTCTGCTTCTAATACATTCTGTCAAAAAGCAAAACAAAAAATCCCCTCAAACGAGAGAAGGTATAAGTACAATTGAGAACCCTTAGTGATTCCCAAAGATTTAAGAAAACTGCTGGGCTACGGTATCTCTTTCTTGCCTTTGTAAGTTTGTATGTGTCTTAATATAATATTCAGACCTTTTGATAAGGCATGCTACTTTGAAGCAGATTTAGGTGATGAGAAGTGGTAGAGGTGAGAAAATTAGAATGAAAATACATATCTTCATTTTGAAGGTTATTTTTCTGAGTATTATGAGTATAAATTTTATTCAAATTAATCATGAAGGATCGAGCATCTTACTGTTGAAAATTTTTTAATAGATTTATTTGTAGTCTTTGTGCTACATTTAATGTAGTCTTTGTGCTCACGGTTAAGATACACTTTAAGGATTTCGGTGATTCTCAAAAGATCTAATTTCTGTGCAGCAAAGAAAATCTTGATTAAAATAAAAATATGCATTCTTTTTCTGATTTTCCCTTGGGCTTGCTACAATCCCTATGACAAGGAAGATGTGTCTGACTAGTCCCCTAAAGCCCACCTTAGGTGAGTCTGCACTGATAACAATGACATTGCCACAGACCCTTTTTCTTATGCAGGGTCCTGTTATTATCTTACCCTATTAGAATTCATACTTTTTTTTTTATTATTGTACTTTAGGTTCTGGGGTACATGTGCAGATCATGGAGGATTGTTGCATAGGTATACATATGGCAATGTGGTTTGCTGCCTCCATCTGCCCGTCACTTACATCTGGCATTCTCCCCATGTTATCCCTCCCCAACTGCCCCACCCACCCCGTCCCTCCCTAGCCCCTGCCAACAGACCCCAGTGTGTGATGCTCCCTTCTCTGTGTCCATGTATTCTCATTGTTCAACACCTACCTATGAGTGAGAACTTGTGGTGTTTGTTTTTCTATTCTTGTGTCAGTTTGCTGAGAGCTGTGGTTTCTAGATCAGAGAACCTTTAATTCTACATACTTCCTACTTCTTAATCTACCATTTTCTTCTCATCACTTTTAAATACTGAATCTGCTTTATAATTTCCTATATATTAGACAAACAAAAATTTGAGGAGAACAGCAATATCCGAAAGCAGCATCTCACATGCCTAAGGTATTAAGGAACACTGCTGTAATTGCATGCCTCAACCCCATGGTTCTGGTCAGAGATGTCATAGTAATCAGAATTAATCCCATATATATATTTAGTTGTAATAAAATATGTAAAATAGGCATTATCCCTCTATTCATAGATAATGAAACTGTTGCAAAAGTGGAAAATTGACTTGCTCAAGGTTACATTATCAGTGTCTTCACTTTATATATAAAAGTGTTAAACTAAATGATTCTAAGTTTTACTCTGCAATGTACATTGAAGAATGTTAATGAATACAGGTTGGGAGCTATGGCTCACGCTTGTAATCCCAGCACTTTGGGAGGCCAAGGCAGGTGGATCACCTGAGGTCAGGAGTTTGAGACAGGCCTGGCCAAAATGGTGAAATCCCATCAGTACAAAAATACAAAAAATAGCTGAGCATGGTGCCATGCACCTGTAATCCCAGCTACTCAGAGGCTGAGGCCAGAGAATCACTTGAACCCAGGAAGTGGAGGTTGCAGTAAGTCAAGATCATGCCACTGTACTCCAGCCTGGGTGACACAGCAAGACCCTGTCTCAAAATAATAATAAATATAATAATTAATGTTTATCTTCCCTCAAGAACACTTTCTGATATCATCAAGTTTTGGTCAGTGGACTTTTTATGAGTTGGACATATGGGTAAGAATGCATTCTTTTTAGCAAATTATGCATATTTTGATTAGCACTGCCTTAGCCAATGCCTACTTTAGTGTTGACAGAAGATTTTCTAAGTATTTGTATAAGAATATTATATTTTTGACAGAGTGAGGCACCCACTGACTTATGAAGTCCCTAATATCCTTGCATAGTGCACATTTTGTCTTGATGAATCAGATTACCCTTCAAAAAACATAGAGATAACATAAAATGAGTTACTTTACTCTGAGTGAGCTGTCACCTGGAAGGATTGGCAGTCTAACTAGGAAAACCGTGTATTGGGACTAAGATTGAGAGTCCATTGAAGAACTAATGTGGTCGGTGGGGATGGGGTGGGAGGATGGTGACTAGAAATGAGCCAGAACAGCTAGAAGAATAGTAAGATGGGAATTTTGATGTTAGCATCTACAAGAACAAAGAAACCTAGAAATTCTCTTCTTAGAAATTCTCAAATTATTAATAAAACTTTCCTCCTTCAGAAAATTTTCCTTTTTATTATTATTATACTTTAAGTTCTGGGGTATATGTGCAGAATGTGAAGGTTTGTTACATAGGTATACATGTGCCATGGTGGTTTGCTGTATCCATCACCCTGTTATCTACATTAGGTATTTCTCCTAATGCTATCCCTGCCCTCCCCTGCTATCCCTCTCCTAGCTCCCCGTCCCCTGACAGGCCCCAGTGTGTGATGTTCCCCTGTGTCCATATGTTCTCGTTCTTCAACACCCACTTATGAGTGAGAACTTGTGGTGTTTGGTTTTCTGCTCTTGTGTCAGGTTGCTGAGAATGATGGTTTCCAGCTTCATCCATGTCCCTGCAAAGGACATGAACTTATCATTTTTTATGGCTGAATAGTATTCCATAGTGTATATGTGCCATTTTCTTTATCCAGTCTATCATCACTGGACATTTGGGTTGGTTCCAGGTCTTTGCTGTTGTGAACAGTGCTGCAATAAACATACATGTGCATGTGTCTTTATAATAGAATGATTTATAATCTTTTGGGTATATACCCAGTAAAGGGATTGTTGAGTCAAATAGTATTTCTAGTTCTAGATCCTTGAGGAATCGCCACACTTCTTCCACAATGGTTGAACTAATTTACACTCCCACCAACAGTGTAAAGGCATTCCTAGTTCTCCATCCTCTCCAGCATCTGTTGTTTCCTGACTTTTTAATGATTGTCATTTTAACTGGTGTGAGATGGTATCTCATTGTGGTTTTGATTTTCATTTCTCTAATCTCAGTGATGATGACTTTTTTTCATATGTTTGTTGACTGCATAAATGTCTCCTTTTGAGAAGTGTATATTCATATCGTTTACCCACTTTTTGATGGAGTTGGTTTTTTTTTCTTGTAAATTTGTTTAAGTTCCTTGTAGATTTTGGATATTAGCCCTTTGTAAGAAAATTTTCTATCACTAATCCTCATATTGACTAGTTTTGTGACCTCTGGCTCATGAGTGCTATTAGTATTCCAATATTTTACATGCGTTTAATTTAATTTTTTTTTTTTTTTGACATGGAGCCTCACTCTGTCTCCAAGGCTGGAATGTGGTGGTGAGATCTTGGCTCACTGCAACCTCTGCCTCCTGGGTTCAAGGTATTCTGTTGTTTCAGCCTCCTGAGTAGCTGGGATTACAGGTGCTTGCCACCATGCCCAGCTAATTTTTGTATTCTTAGTACAGACGGGATTTCACCATGTTTGTCAGGCTAGTCTTAAACTCCTGACCTCATAATCTGCTCACCTCAGCCTCCCAAAGTTCTGCGATTACAGGCATGAACCACTGTACCCAACTGCATTAAGTTTTTTAAAATTACAGTATTCTTCTAATTCCATGTTCTGTTATATAATTTTCTGATGGTATTAATTTTACAATTATGTTTATATTTATTTTATTAATGTATTTTTTTCTGTCTTCTTAATCTAGTATAGAATTCAAGCAAGTTTTCAATAAATGTTAGCAACTGTCATAATCTTGTAGTAGGCTTTAATATATTTTAGCATAAAGCTTTTTCAGAGGTAATATATGTATCTACATAAAAATAAAACGTACTTTATAATAGCTTTTCTTATAATATTTGAAAATATTTTAATAACAGTTGTATTGAGATGTAATTCACATATTGTTAAAGTATACCAAATGGACTTAAATAGGCAAGGAAGACTACTTAAAACTATTGCAATAACAGAGAGAGAGATTGAAATAACTTTTCTGAAACAAAAGAGGAGAAAGTTTTTAAGTGCTGTGGAGAATTTGTTGAAAAGTCCTGGAAGATGTGTTGTGTGGGAGCTTAGTCAATGTGATTAGTCCACCTAATGAACTGTTAGAGGGACTAGTTGCTAATTGGCATTTATGAAATTTAGATTCCTACCTGCCTGCAGAGACTGGAAGATAAGGGGGCTATCTGTCTCAATAATTGCATTTCAAAAGGTTGACTCCTATGTCCTTGAGGAAAACATTTCTGGGCTTTGAAACTGTCAAGAAGCTGGGAGAAACTCTACATCTCAAAGGAGTAGAGAAAGAATTTATAATTGCAAGTTTTCTAACATAATTGCTCTAAAAATAAAAATGATCAGGAGCGTAGAGTCAGAAGAAAATCTCTGAAGTTTACTCAAATTGAGGGGAACATGAAAGCCATTTTGGTCACCATCTTATATTAAATACATAATGGCAAAAGAAGGAGAAGACTCAAATGTGATTTTGTTTGTTAAAAATCTTGACAATCTGAATGTTTATTGGCACATGATAGTACATACCCATGATATAAGACCCAGTATTTATTCAATCTAAAAAAAAATACAAAATTGAAAACACAAAGTTGTCACATGTACTTATAACAACTCCATGGTCTTCCTAAAAGTTCGTTGTATGCAAGTTGGGACCTCTTGGACAAAAGCTTTGCAGTCAGCAAGTCTGTAGGCTCAGGCTGAGTTCATGGCTACTCTCTGGGAAGTTGACACAATCTCAGTATTATGAGACAGTATATTGGCACAATCTCAATATGATGATCAGCATATTAATTAACTAAGGCCCACCCTAAACATTGTCCAGCTTTCAAATGTGGGTTTTTCCTGGGGAGGAACATAACATTTAAGTAATCCCTTTCTTCTCAGCAGTGGTTTATTCCTAGAGAGTTATGCAGCTGTGAGTTTTCAGCAACCAACCTCTGCGGTGGCAGGGAGTATGAAAGACTCATTGAGACTGGGGAATAGTACTGTTGAATGACAGACCTACCAAGATTCCCTCTCAGAGAGGAGTTCTCTAGTAATGCTATGGCATTGAATCTTCTTTATTATTATTTACTTTTTTAATAGCCCCAGCAAGTCCATCTTGAACAAAAACTGGGGTTTCCTTGGATTAGAAGCTATTTTGATAAAAGGAAATGACTTTAAACCCATGTATCTTACTAAGAGACAGTATTTATCTTCAAAAGAGCTCCATATTTGAGCTGGAAAACTAGTCTAAATTCTTTTGCTTGTTTTTTTGTAAGGTAGCTGACATGCTTTTTTATAAGGTAGCTGAACATGCTTATTTTTTTTATAAGAGTGTCTATCTGCAGATGTAATAATTATTATTTGCCAATATCATTAGTGTAAGAAAACACATTTTAAAAATCCAGACTTAATGTAACTAGATCTGCAGTTGTAAGGTTCATGGATGGCCCTGAGGAGGGCCTTTTCTGTGCCCAGCTTGGGCTCCAGGCTCAGGTTCTTGGCTTCCCTTGCTCGAAGAATCGAGCAGAGATCCTTACCCTCATGGTGAATGTTCCAGCTCCAAACAAGCGTTCGCAGACTAAGAGAGTGAGCAGCGATGCAGTTTGTTGAGCAAATGAAAGTAAAAGCTTCCACAGCATGGAAGGGTGGAAGGGGACCCGAGAGGGTTGCCGTTGTTGGCCAAGGCTGCCTGGGCTTATATCCCCAAGTAATTCTGAGTTGCTGAGTGTTGGACCCCTAGACCTGTGTGGGCAGAGGGCTTGTGACTGTGAGTCACCTAATTTTCTCTTTCTGGTGGTTGTTTCCTAGTTTCTATTGAACTTGCAAGTAGTATTGGAATGTGGTTGAAGAGCTAACTGATACTTTGATCACAGCCTACTGATATAGTTGAAGTACCTGTGTTGGCCTTTTTCCATGCTAGGGTTTCCAAAATGTTCCCCATTGACCCAAAAGGTTTTATTCCCTCACTAATACAATAAATGAGATAAAAATAAAGCGTAGCTGAAAATAAAGTCAATCAACCAACTAATCAAACAAGTGAAATGCAAATACAAGAGTCCTCTTAGACAACAAAAATAATCAATCATAAAAACAAATTGACAGAAGTGACTTATTTGCAGTATCAGCACAAACCATAGGGTACCTAGAGAAGGCTAACAAAAAAAGTACAAAACCTATATAGTTTTATAAACTTTACTGAAGGACATAAAAGAAAACCTATTACTTGGAAAGACTTCTTGTGTTCGTGGATAGGATGTGTTTTAGTGATGTGGATACTTTGTAAAACTTCATAAATAAACTGAAGTTTCTATCTCTGCCTTTTATTGCATCATAAGAAAACATCCAATTAGAATTTAATTATATGTGGATATCAAGCTTGAGACCACTTTATCAAAAACATAAGCATATATAGATAGAGGGACCTCTAGAGAGTTATCCCAACAAGGCAGATCAATTAGAGGTGAAAGATACTATTCTAACAACAAATTGAGTGAGAAATGCCATATATGTCTTTTGACAAAATGGATACAGGAAAAAACATAGTGATTACAAAGGTTTACTCTATTTCCTATGTAGACAACTTTATGTGATCTATTCTAGTGTTAATATCCAGGTTAATAATTGTGGGAACAATGTCAATATTAAACATCTAGATGATCTACGTATTTTATATAATCCCAGTGAAAACATTTTCAGAAATTTTAGAGAAATCAACAGTACCACCTGCTGAATAACAATGCTTCTTTTTTCCTGGCATGTGCTAACTGGGACTCTGAGTTTCTCTTCTTCCAAGACAAAGTGCCTCACATGGTCTCATTTTCTCCAGGTGTTATCAGCTCTTGTATCTTGCATGCTTTTGGTCTGTAATTCTTCCCTTGACATTTCAGACATTTTAAAATCCTACTCCAGGCCACTTTCAGGAAGCCATGTGGAATGGCATAATAGAGGGCAGGGTCCCATTCCTAGAACACAGACCCATGGTGCATGTGACTGTGTTTAGGCCCAAGTGCCTTTCTGCAGGATGGCAGATGGCTGTCTTATTGTTATAAATTTCTGCTTGCAAAATTTCCCAGTAACACCAGAATGCCACCAGAGAGGCAAATCCCTGAATCCCTACAGAGTGTAATGCTCTGAGCAAAGAAAGAGTTTGATTCCCTCCTAGGAGGTAGAATGCATTATTTCTGGAACATTAACAAACCCAACCTTCAGAAGTAGGCAAACAAATGGAAAAATGAACAACCTTTCTTTTTTATTCCAGATATAGACAAGACAGCTAATGCATTCCCCTCATGTAAGGCTTATGATTGATGATCTCTCATTATGGAAAGATAAGTAGAATTATTTTCTGAATGATTCAAGAGGTTGTCTCTGGGCTTATAGCAGCAGTGACTCTCTTTTTTCACTCCATACCCAGTGGGAGGATTTGGAAGGTCTAGGTGTTTGCTCCCTCCAGATGCTATGAGTACTGCTGTCTAGCTGCGCAGCAGGTTTTGACTCCCCTAAATAGTGAAACAGCCAACATATACACAGCCACTCTTACGGGAAAGGCCATGAAAATGGAAAGCAGAGGGGAGGTTCCTTTATTGGAGCAGAAAATTGCAGTGTGTCCAGCTACATGAAACCTCAAGTATACTTCTTCACAGATACTCAAAAGGGGCTTCAAGTTTCATCTTTCTGACACTCTGCTTGAAAAATTTCCATAATACTTTGAGTTTCTTTTATGCCACAAGGCATTTTAGTGTTCGCCTTCACTCATGACCCTGTAACACTTTATTCTAAAATTTATCCTGAGAATGTATTAATTTTCCATTACAACAAATTTAGTGACTTAAACCAACACAAATTTGTTATCTCATAGTTTCTTTAGGTGGAAAATTTGGGTATAGCTTAATTATAGCTTGGTTGAGTTCTCTGCTTTGCATCTTGCAAGGCCAAAGTCAGTATTCACTGGGCTGCATTCTTATCTGGAGGCTTGCCTGAGGAAGACTTGGGTTCCAAAATCATGTATGTTATAAACGAAATGTATCTCCATGGCAGTTTTCTTGCTAACTGTTAGAGACTACTCTTATCTCCTGAAGTATGCTTATAGTTCCTTGCCACCTGGCCCTCTCCCAGGTTCTTACATAACATAGCAGCTTATCTCTTCAAGGCCAGCAAGTAAATTTTCCAATCTGGTCAACTGAGATGAAGTCTTATATATAAGAATGTAATCATGGGAGTGACATCTCATGACATTTTCCATATTCCATTTGGTAAAGCAAATCACAACTTTCACCCTCACTCAAGTTCCACCCTCATTCAAGTGAAAGGAGTTATATGAAGTCATGATTTATCAAGGGATCACCTTGCATGGCTCTGTCACAGAGAGTAAAGATAAATTGCAAATGCACTTTTGAATAAAGAAACAATAAGAGTAGCTTGTTCTAATAGATGTCAAAATATGCCATAGAATTTTGTCAATCTACTGTGGTATATAAGCAGAAATATAAGAAAAAAGAGTAGAGTAGAATCAAGAACTCACAAATTATATATATATATATATACACACACACACACACACACACACACACACACATTGTTATATAGTACTTGGTATATAATAGTAGTGAAAAAATTACCATGTATTAAATTGAATAATAGGATGTTCCAGTGGAAAATAGAGAAAGTAAAGCTTTTCTTATGTACAAAAGCATGTTAGTCTTTGTAGTAAAATGAATAATGCTGATTCAAAATTTTAAAAAATATATCTAAAAATAGATTCTCAGAATCAAAAGTTTAGCAGGTTAATGTTGCTGACCACCTCGGTGTAAATATTTCCATGTGCACCTATGATTCGTTTTCACTCCTGATTTTTCAATCTGAGTGTCCACCTCTCATCCATGCAGAGGACTTTATCCAGAATGCACAGAAGAATATACTTCATTATGCCATGTTCTTTGATAAATGGTTTGTTATTAATCTGGGCATTAATATTTGAACTACTTTGTTTCTACTTTTCTTGCATCTTGATTCACTTAAATCTAGTTACTCCTTTCCTACTTCATGACACTGAATTATATGAATTATATTAATTTTTTACATAAAATTTTAAATATTCCAGGGAGTTATTAAAATGCAAAGCACTGGGAAATAAAGACATTTCATAAAATATTTTTGATGCATTGTGGAATTAATCCTAGAAAGAATTAGCCACTCAGTTGATAATCTCATGAACTTCTATTTTCTGCTGTTATCACCAATCCATTATGAGTGCAATTTATTTTCAAAATAATTATTAAACTCTAATTAAACTATAATTTACCCAAATATAAAGTGTGATAGAATACCTATCTTTGCCTTTGAAAACACCAGATTTTATGATAGTATTCAGTAGAATATACTTAATACTGAACAAATTCCACTGAATATGCTTCCTACTGAATATATTCTACTTCCAGTAGAATATACTTCAGTAAGAAAATCTTACTGAAACGAATGTATTCTTTTTTTTAAAAATTTTTTATTGCATTTTAGGTTTTGGGGTACATGTGAAGAACATGCAAGATTGTTGCATAGGTACACACGTGGCAATGTGATTTGCTGCCTTCTTCCCCATCACCTGTATCTGGCATTTCTCCCCATGCTATCTCTCCCCAACTCCCCACCTGCCGCTGTCCCCAAGGTATTCTATATATACACAATATTTCTCACTAGTTTCCTGAGTTCATTAAACACTTACTAGTTCCACTGATCACTGTCACTCAGTCAAGCTAATGTGAGCCTATGCTTTCCCCCTTCTACTCATATCCATTCATACTCATTCACTCTCATACATGACTCTGCACTTACACACAGTATCATACACATATAAGCACTCACACATGTATGGAAAAATTCTCCTTTCATTCTGAATTTAATTGAAAGGGAAACAAAGAAATGAAAAAATTCTAAGGCAAGAATAGTCTTTGTAAATAAAATCCTAATTTTGTGAGAGAAGAAATCTAGCTTTGAAAGGGTACATAAGCAATGAGGGTACAATCTTTCAAGAAATACTCTGGCTTCATTTCTGAACATCCAATTATCTATTTGTCTTTTAAACTTCTTAAATTGAAAATAAAAGAAAACAAAGCCACCAAGAGTAAAACCTTACTTGTCATCCATGGACTACACAAATTAGACACAAAAAATAATTTCAAAAATATCAGAGCTCTCAAAAGTGTTTCATTACACAAAATATTTAGAAATCCGCAGTGAATTAGATAAATTGTCCTCTCCTGTCACATTGATGAAGGAATTGTATGCTCTGTTTTCATGACAAACACATCATTAGTGTACATATGTTTAATCTGATTATTTCATTCAGCACAAGAAACATTAGGGTTAGAATTATATGAAAACTCAAATCACACTTGATGTTTCCCAAATATCATGCTTTGTGTGGCCTAATCAAGATTTCATCAAATGTTTTATTAAGCTCTGTCACAGGAATCCAGCTGAAGCCAGATGATCCCTTATTACTAAGCAAAAGTAAATTGCATTTATTTTTCCTCTGAATTTAAATGAAATGGTTTCTATATGCTTGGGAAATACACAGAGGTCATGTAATACCACCAACATGCAGCAGTACACTGGGGTACCAGGGGAGCTAAAAGAACTGAGGAAGTATAAAAGTGGGAGTTTGGTAAAAGAAAAAGAAGTATTGTGTAAACATCTGCATATCACTAACATGAGAATTTTTGAATTTTGAGAACTTTTGGATACGTATAATTTTGGTTTTATCACATTTCTGCTGTAATCTCAAAATAAAGAAAGTAGTGGGCTAGTCAATTATCATTAAAAAATAGGATTTTTTTATTTTTAAAGGCAAATTTAAGTAATGGTTATGATGTAAAACAGCTTGAAGGTGAAAAACTATTATTTTAGTATCAAAATATAATGAGGTCAAACAGATAATATGTTAACAAAATAATTCTAAATTCTAGAGAATGATCAGAATTGAAGGGAAGGGCTGTACAAAGTGCTGTAAGTGAGAATTATGGATAAACTTACAACCCAATTAAGTTGGGGCAGTCTCATTTTATGCATAGTGTCCTAACATTATTAATAGTACTTCCTCTCCCTGTCTAAGTGTTCTTGTTTAGCTGATAAATTATATAGACACTATATTCTCAATTATAATTAATAAATTTAAGCCAAAGGAATGTTACTTTCAACTGGCCATGAGAGCAACAGACCTTTACTATCTTGCCTCAAGATTATGTTACCTCCCATCTCTTCTTCATAGCCCAGAGCAAACACAAATGCTGATATCCCCAGAAAATTATGCAAGTCCCTTATATGAATATAATTATGCTAATTGTACCTGATGAATAAGAAGTTGTATGTCCCTAGCTGGTTTTATAAGATGTACACATGCCATATGGAGAGATATAAGCCTGAACAGCAAACTCATAGCCTGCCACGTTGGTAGGTTCTTGTAGTTTAATAGTCTGAAACCTGTTGAGATAGTCCTTCTCATATGAAATACAAGTTTCTGCACCTTCATTCTTTCATCATGAAAAAATAATTACACAATCCTTAGCATACCTCTTTGAATATTGGAGGTAATATTTGTTACATTTGAGAATAAATTTTTTATGGGAAAATCAAGCTATTTATTTATTTTTCCATATTTCTTCTAAAAAAATGGGATACATGTGCAGAGCATGCAGGTTTATTACATAGGTATACATGTAACATGCACCTATTGACCCATTCTCTAAGTTCTCTCCCCTCAACCCTCACCCACCAAGAGGCCCTGGTGTACGCTGTTCCCCTCCTTGTATCCATGTGTTCTCAATGTTCAACTCCCACTTATGAGTGAGAACATACAGTGTTTGGTTTTCTGTTCCTGTGTTAGTTTGCTGAGGTTGATGGCTTCCAGCTTCATCCATGTCCCTTCAAAGGACATACTCTCATTCCTTTTTATTGCTGCATAGTATTCTATGGTGTATATGTACCACATTTCTCTTATCCAGTCTATCATTGATGGGCGTTTGGGTTGGTTCCATGTCTTTGCTATTGTAAATAGTGCTGTAATAAACATGTGTGCATGTGTTTTTATAGTAGAATAATTTATATTCCTTTTGGTATATAACCAGTAATGGGATTGTTGAGTCTAGTGATATTTCTGGTTCTAGATCCTAGAGGAATTGCTACTCTGTCTTCCACAATGATTGTACTAATTTACATTCCCAACAACTGTGTAAAAGCATTCTTGAGGATGAATTTCTAATCAGTTTATTGAATAACATGAAAGACTATTTGAGAAAGGCTTAGAGGAAGAAACAGCTCTCCTGAAGATCCATACGGTGGTATAAACCGCCCTGCCAGTTGGCCATAATGACCCAGTATACTTAGTGTTGCTTATGGAGTGTGTAGCAGGCAGACAGTGGTGTACTTTATGGCAGATCTGCCAAGTCTCAATTAAACAAACACTTGGGAACCACTAGGGTCTTAGAGCAAAGTGAAGCCCTCTTCTGCTAACAATTATTGTCCAGTTGAGAGGCAGCTTCAAGCTCACTACTTGATAGAAACTAAATGTGTATGAAACAAAATGTAGGTATGTGATCTGATCTTCCTGTCATGAACAGGTTGATATTTAAACCGAATCACCAAACTAAGGCAAGTTGTGCTCAGCAAAATTTTGTCACTAAATGGTATTTATAAAACCTGCCCAAAACAGTTTTAGAATGCAAAAGCAAATTGTATGCCTGCATGACTTACAGTACCATTGTACCCACTGCTTTTGCTTTCGTGCCTTTTCCTCAAACCACAATAGATAATGAGAAATGAATATACAGGACTAGTTTTTAAGTGCTTCTTCATAATATCCTAATGCTAGCTGTGAGTTAGGTTCTCTCATCGCTAACTCCTGCTTTGTAATCTCACCTCCAGTTGGCTACAGTTCTGACTGATTTATGGTAACTTTATATCCTCTCCTTGTTGATTCAGCCAGTGAGTATCAACAGCGTTTACCATCCTTTGCTTGTCTGTGCAATCCTGGCCACACCTCTCTAAGCAGCCATTTTTTCAAGATTTCTGCATCTTAGCCATTTGGATGAGTTGTGTTTTCTGCCCTCATTGATACTGATCCAAATTCATTCCCAGTTGATTTTACACAAAGAACCATGCCTATTTTCTTTAATCCTCACTGAACTTCACATAATGCCTGGCTTATGGCAATATATATATATACACACAAATGTGAATGAATGAATGAGTTTATTATCTAATATAAATGAGAGGTGTCATCCTACTATAATACTAGGAGCATGCATAGTGAGATATGATATTTCAAGAGATTATTAAACTTCTTCACAGAAATAGCCCCTAGTTATTTGATGCTAATACTAGATAATTGGTATATTAGCAATCACAAATTACTATATGATTTGTAATGGTGATGGCCAAAGTAAAAGCCTGAATTATTGGGCTATTTGATGTTCTAAGAAACACAAGAGAGGGAATAATCAGTGTACTTTAAGCATCCTTTATTAGTATAACTATCTCTTCAATATATGAGGAATGGAAGACACACTGAAACTAAATTGCCCAGTATCAACTACAATATTAATTGTAGGACTAACATGTAGGTATTTTTAATATTCTGTATAATTTCTTAAAAAAATACTAAAGCTATTTGATATACATGGCCATTTACTTTGTAAAATATTAATCAATTTCATCAAAAACAATTGCTATAAAATAAAATTAATAAGCAAAAAATGCAAATAGATTCCTTTATTATATAAATAGGAATATGAAGAGAAAAGTTGAACCCAAATTGAGCATGCATTTGAAAATAATGACAAAGGTAACAATCAGGCCAGACTCATATCTCTGCGTTATTGTCTGTCCTATAGCTTTACTCTGGGACTCTGAAAATCACACATGGTTTTAATTATGAAAACCTCAAGATGAAGAAATATTACTCTATTTTATAGTAGTACATAATATGAGGTATAAATATTTTGTAGTAAGGTTGAGCACAATATCTCTTGCCTGCAATCCCAGCACTTTGAGAGGCCAGAGCAGGAAGATTGTTTGAGCCCAAGAGTTCAAAACCAACAAAAAATGAAGTTAGCTGGGCATGACAGCTGTTGTCTCAGCTACTTAGGAGACTGAGGTGGGAAGACCGCTTGAGCTGGGGAGGTGGAGGTTGCAGTGAGCTATGATCATGTCACTGCACTCCAGCCTGGGTGACAGAGAAAGACCTTGTCTCAAAAAAAAAAAAGTATATATAGTAGTAAATATTCTAATAGCAGTGGATGGTAAATAATGCTCTAGCTCTTTTTTAACAAGGGGGAATCTATTGAGCTTGTTATTTCAAAGACAGTGGAGCAAATTTGGATTTTTGACTCAACTAATAGTTACATAGACCATCATTAATTAAGTCTGATCTCTGTCATGATCTATAAACTGATCTTATTCGTACCATTATAGTTATATTATGTAAATGTGTTGATAATTTTACATTTTAATAATTACCCATATATGAAGTTAAGGCAAAAATAGTGTTAAAAAGATCTGTGATATTTAAAGTGTAACAGTGTACTCCATTGTGACAACAGTGTTTTTTTTTTTCTAATTTTTATTATCCTCTCTTTTCTGACACCTTTAAAGTCATAGAAATAGTTTTGGCTTTAGTAGTTGTCTGAGATACTCTTAAGCACAATAATTTGCCTGCGATGTTTTCAAATTTAGACCATTATGTTTGGATGTGTATATATACTTTATTATTTTTAGGGAAGTTACATATATATTCATGTAGTGTGCGTTATAAAAGGGCAAGGAATAAAACGATAGTATCAAATAATTACTATCTCTACTTCCCTAGAATTAGCCTAACACAAAGGATTTGTGCCCAAAATAAAAATGAAATGGGATGGATAGATTCAGTATTCTTAATTTTATCTAAGACTATATTAGTTTGTTCATTAAAAAAAAAAACCTTCAAAATCCCATGGTAATTCCTTTTCCTACATTTGAAATTTGACTTAAAATAGAAAACATTGGATGTCATATAGCAATCAATGGCAGATAGATTTTAGTTATGATAGAAGCATTAATATATCATTGTAATATCTTATATTAAAATAAAGAGTTTCTAAATAGCCTATTGGTTTATATTTTCAAGAATCATTCTATCAATGGGTAAGAGGCCTGACAAAACTATAGTAATGACTTACAGATCATTCCTGACATGTTTCCAGTATTTCAGTCAATGTTTTAAAAACCTTTCTAAACAAAAAGTTTTTTTCAAGATAACTAAGGACATCAGATTCCAGTTCTCCTCAGGAAAAAAAAGAAAAGTCACTGGTAACTAGACAAGTTTCAAATGGATAACTGAGAAAAGAGAGCCAAGATCTGTCAGAGTTTCCACAGGGAAAAACTGGGGTGCAGAAAAGAAAGAAGCAAGAGTTTGGAACTTGGTGCTGCATGGAAAGGGTAGGTAGGATTGCTTCTCTGCTCCCTTCATCCTTCTAGCTATCTGCTGATTGCCAAACTGTTGGGGAGCCTCTCTGCTCCTGTAACTTAGGGCAGCACTATCTGTGACAATTTGGGAACTTCTTGAGGAAAGAGAACCTGGTGGTGGTCAGCTCTCTCAGGTATGCCTGCATTCTCAAGATCTGAACTGAGACAGTGACCACCACACTGGTGTAGCACTTGTGGTGGGACACTGCCCTACCCTGGAATTATCTGATCTTGAGTTACCACACTGCCAAATCCCCCACCAACATACCTTTTAAGTGATATGACTGACAAGCACAGGGGGCCAATGAGTCCCCAGGGAACTACAGAACCACTGCACATGTAACCTTCAGCATGGTCCACCTTTAAATGATAGTGGAGCACAGCCAGCCAAAGCCCTCAGTTGAACAAAATAAACACTCCACAGTGCCAATTGCTGAAGGGGACATCACTGATGCCTGGGAATGGATGTGGAGAAGGGGTCACCTGCCACACTCACATCTGTCAACTGCTCCAGACATGGCAGTGGTTCCTCCTAGTGGAGAACGATGAGTGAGCACTGAGCAAAAGATTTTTCATGCTTTTCACAGTGCTCCAGCTCTCCCAAAAGTGAGCCTGCACTGCTTGGGCTTACATGAAGGGCATGGAACCACTCCCTCTCCCTACGCAGAATGGCAGCGTCCTGGTAACAGAGGACAGACAAATCATAGAGTTTCCTGCTCTGGACTGGGAAAAAAGGTCTTGCCCTGAGCCCGTTTTGGTGGTAGCCATTAGAGGGGAGTATCCACAGCCTGTAGCAGCATTGTAGCTGACAACCAATGGACAAAGTCTTTATTAACTGATGGCCATGAAACCTGTGAGAGAAGTGTGATAAGGAAGTGGATAGCATTCCTGCTGAATTGGAACAAGGAGCTGGTACATGCTCCCCGCTCCTTTCCCTGAGACCTCAGTGCACCCCAACATCATCCTACCTGAGGGTGAGCTGGCACTCACTTTTAAGCATTATCTACTGGACTGAAGCCTGAACTGCACCACCAAATAAAAACCCTACTACTAGTAGGGCTTAATGCTAGTTCATAAGATAAGCTTCCTGAGATTCCCACAGCATCAGCCCTGCAGGAGAAAGTGTGTCAGCTCATACATTCAATATACCACTATAATGAGGACCATCTAAGAGAGCCACTATGCAGAAGCTATTTACAACCAGGGAACCCATGCAGAGTCTTAGCTCCCTGAAAGCAGCCAGAAACAAAGCCAAACAATTATACAAAGCATGCATGACAGTTATACTCTTTAGGGAAAAATAATTTTTAAAAAGTCCCATCCAAACAATAGCAAATTCAAAAATAAGCAACAATAGCTCCCTCAGATGAGAAGGAATCAGTGCAAGAATTTCAGCAAGACAAAAAGCCAGAGTGTCTTGACATCTCCAAAGAATGACACTAGCTTTCTTGCAATGGATCCTAGCCAAATTGAAAAGTCTGAAATAACAGATAAAGAATTCAAATTATGGTCTGCAAGGAAACTTATAAACATCCAAGAGAGTATTGAAATCCAGTACAAAGAAACCAGAAAAATTATTAAGGTTATGGAAGACAAGACAGCTGTATTTAGAAAAAAATAGAATTTTGGAAACTGAAGTTCATTAAGTGAAATTTAAAATATAGTAGTAAACTTTAACAATAGACTAAACCAAGCAGAAGAAAGAATTTCAGAGCCTGAAGACTAGTCTTTTGAAATGACCCAATCCAACAAACATAAAGAAAAAATAATTGAAAAATAAAATGAACATAGCCTTTAAGGGATTATGTAAAGCAAACAAACTCATGTCTTATTGGCATTCCTGAGAGATAAGAAGAGGGAGTAAGCAAATTTAAAAATGTATTTAGACCTAGAGCAGTGGCTCACACCTGTAATCCCAGCACTTTGGGAGGCCAAGGTGGGCGGATCACAAGGTAAGAAGATTGAGACCATTCTGGCTAACATGATGAAAACCCATCTCTAATAAAAATACAAAATATTAGCCAGGTATGGTGGCACATGCCTACAGTCCAAGCTACTTGGGAGGCTGAGATAGGAGAATACCTTGAACCCGGAGACAGAAGTTGCAGTGAGCTGAGATCACGCCACTGCACTCCAGCCCTGGGTGACAGAATGAAACTCCATCTCAAAAAAAAAAAAAAGTATTTAAGGGATTAACTCAAAAAAAATTGCCTAATCTTGTTAGAGAGGTTGACATTCAGAGACAAGAGATTTAGAGAACACCTGCAAAATACAACACAAGATTACCATCCCCAAGGCATACAATCATCAGATTACCCAATGTCAATGCAAAACAAAAATTCCTAAAGATAGCTAGAGAACAGGCACAAATTTTCCTATAAAGGAAATCTAATCAGACAAACATCAGACTTCTCAGCAGAAACCTTACAAACCAGAAGAGATTAGGGTCTGATTTTTAGCCTTATTAAAGAAAACAATACCAGACAAGTATTTCATTTCCTTCTAAACTAAGCTTCATCAGTGAAGAAGAAATAAAGTATTTCCCAAACAAGCAACTGTTAAGAAATTTCATCAGCTAATCAGGCCTGTAAGAAATGATCAAAGGAGTTGTAAACATGAAAATGTAAGAGTAATATTTGCTACCATAAAAACACACATTAAGTACAAAGCTCACAGATTCCATAAAACAATTACACAATTGAGACTACAAAGCAAATAGCTAATAAAACTATGACAGTAACAACACATTAAATATCAATATTAACCTTGAATGTAAATGGCCAAAATGCTCACTTAAAGCACAGAGTGATAAATTGGGAAACAACAAAAAGACCCAACCTTCTGATGTCCTCAAGTTTGATCACACATGTAATGACATCCATGGCTCAAAGTAGAGAGATGGAGAAAGATTTATTATGCAAATGAAAAACAAAAAAGTGCAAGGGTTACTGTTCTTGTATCAGATACACAGATTTTAAACCAAGAAAAGTAAAAAGAGATAAAGAAGGGATTATATAATAATAGAGCATTCAATTCAACAAGAAGATTTAACTATCCTAAAAATATATGCACCCAAAATTGGAGTACCCAGATTTATTAAACAAGTACTGCTAGACCTATAAAAGAGATAGACAGGCATATAATAATAGTGGGGACTTAAACACCCCACTGATAACACTAGAAAGATCATCGAGGAAGTAAACAAAGAAACTCTAGACTTAAATTGACCAAATGACTCTCATACTCATCTATAGAATACTCCATCAAACCACATTGAGATATCACCTCGCACCAGTTAGAATGGCGATCATTAAAAAATCTGGAGACAACAGAAGATGGAGAGGATGTGGAGAAATAGAAATGCTTTTACACTGTTGGTGGGAGTGTAAATTAGTTCAACCATTGTGGAAGAGAGTGTGGCAATTCCTCAAGGATCTAGAAATAGAAATACAATTTGACCTAGCAATCCCATTACTGGGTATATACCCTAACCAAAGGATTATAAAAACACATGACCACATATATTAATTGCAGCACTGTTTACAATAGCAGAGACTTTGAACCAATCCAAATGCCTATCAATGATAGATGGTTAAAGAAAATGTGGCACATATACACCATGGAATACTGTGCAGCCATAAAAAGAGATGAGTTCATGCCCTTTGCTGGGACATGGATGAGGCTGGAAACCATCATTCTTAGCTAACTGACACAAGAACAGAAAACCAAACACCACATGTTCTCACTCATAAGAGGGTGTTGAACAATGAGAACACATGGACACAGGTAGGGGAACATCACACACAGGGGCCTGTCAGGGAGTGGAGGGGCTAGGGGAGAGATAGCAGGGGATGGGGGGAATGGGGAGGGATAGCATTAGGAGAAATATCTAATGTAGGTGATGAGGGGACAGATGCAGTAAACCACTATGGCATGTGTATACCTATGTAACAAATCTGCACATTCTTCACATGTACCCCAGAACTTATAATAAAAGTAAAATTAAAGTTACTCCTGAAAAAAAAGAATACTTCATCAAACAACCATAATATGTAGATTTTCCTCATCTGTGCACAGAACATTCCCTAACTTTGGTCACATATTTGGTCATAAAGTAAGTTTTAATGAATTCAAAAACCAAAAATAAAATTCATGTTAAGCATCTTCTCAGACTACAGTAGAAGGAAATTAGAAATTAATACCCAGAGGTACTTTCAAATCTACAGGAGTAGATGGAAACTAAACAACTTGCTCCAGAACGACTTTTACGTGAACAACAAAATGAAGGTGAAAGAAAAATTAGAAACAAATGAAAACAGGGGATACAAGATACAAAAACCTCTGGGATGTAACAAAAGCAATGTTGAGAGGAATGTTTATAGCACTAAGTGGGCACACTGGAAAAATAGAAAGATCTCAAATTAACAAACTAAGGTCACACCTAACGGAACTAGAAAAACAAGAAAAATGAAACCTAAAGCTAACTAGCAGAAGTAAATAAATAACAAAGATCATAGCAGAATTAAATGAATTCAGTAATAAAAATCTTTTAACCAAAAAAAGCCTGTAACCCGATGGATTCATAGCCGAATCCTACCAGATATACAAACTATTGCTGGTACCAATCTTCCTGAAACTATTATAAAAAGTTGAAGAGGAGGAACTCCTTACTAACCTATTTTATAAAACCAGTATTATCCTGATACCAAAATCTGGTGTGAATACAACAAAAAATGACAAGTACAGGCAATTATCCCTGATGAATATAAATGCAAATCTGGCAGCATATAAAAAACTTAATTCACCATGATCAAGTAGGCTTTATCCCTGGGATTCAAGGATGGTTCAATATACACAAATCAATAAATGTAATTCACCACATCAACAGAATTAAAAGCAAAAAACATATGATTATCTAATAGATGCAGAAAAAGCTCTTGATAAAATTCTACATGATTTCATAAAAACTCTAAACAAACGAGGCATTGAAGGAACATATCTCAAAATAACAAGAGCCATATACATCAAGCCCACAGTTCACATTGTATTGAATGGACAAAATTGAAAGCATTTTCCATAATAACTGGAAGAAGACAGGAAGCTCACTCTTAGCACTCATATGCAGCATAGTATTGGAAGTCTTCACCAGAAAATCAGTCAAGAGAAAGACATAAAAAGGCATTTGAATAAGAAAAGAGGAAGCCAAATTATCTCTGTTCACTGACTACATGTTTTTAAAGCTAGTAAACCCCAAAGATTCCTACAAAGGTCTCTAGGACTTCCTTAAAGTTTCAGGATATCTAATGAATACACAAAAATAAGTAGCATTTCTATACATCAATAACTTTCAAGCTGAGGACCAAATCAATATGTTGATTCCATTTAAAATATCCAAAATATAAAAATAAAATAAAATACCTAGGAATACATTTAACCATGTAAGTGAAAGATCTCTATAAGAACTACAAAACATTGCTGAAAACAATATAGATGACATACAGAAATAGCAAAAACATCCTATAATGATAAATTGGAAAAAACAATATTGTTAAAACAACCACATAGCCCAAGACAACCTACAGATTCAACAATTCCTGTTAAATCACCAATGTCATTTTCACAAAATTAAAAAATCAATTATAAAATTAATATGCAAACAAGAAAGAAAGTGAATAGCCCAAACAATTCTAAGCAAAAAGAATAAATCTAAAGGCATCACATTATCTGACTTTAAACTACACTTCAAGGATATAGAAACCAAAAAAACACAGATATTTGTACAAAAATAGACAAATAGCCCAATCACACTGAATACAGAACCCAGAAATATTAATAGAACCACACACCTACAACCAACTGATCTTTGCAACTTCAGCAAAAATAAATAATGATGAAATTACACCATATTCAGTAAGTGGTTCTGGGAAAACCAGAGAACCATATACAGAAAAATTAAGATAGGTCCCTTCCTCTTACCATGTACTAAAAACAGCTCAAGTTGAGTTAAAGACTTAAAGGCAACATCTCAAACTATACAAGTCCTAGAAGAAAATCTAGAAAAAATATCTTCTGAGCATTTGCTTAGACAAATAATTTCTTAGTGAGATCTAAAAAGCAAAAGCAACAAAATGAAAAACAAATGGGAGTTAATTAGACTAAAAAACTTCTGCACAGCAAAAGAAACAAGTAACACAGTTAACAGATGGCCTATACAATGGGAGTAAATATTTACAAACTAAGCATCCAACAAAGGTCTAATGTCCAGAATCTATAAGAAATTTAAACAAATCAACAGGCAATAAATAAATAATCCCATTGTATTAGTCTTTTTTTGCACTGCTATAAACAACTGCCTGAGACTGTAATTTATAAAGGAAAGACGCTTAATTTGCTTATGGTTTTGTTGGTTGCATAGACTTCTGCTTCTGAGGAAGCTTCAGAAACTTACAATCATGGTGAGAGGCAAAGGGGAAACTGGCACATCTTGACATGACTGGCAGGAGACAGAGTGCAAAGGGGGAGGTGCTACACACTTGCAAACAACTAGATCCCCTGAGAATTCTATCATGAGACAGCACTGGGGGATAGTGCTAAACTATTAGAAAACATAACCACGATCCAATCAACTTCCACCAGGTCCCACCTCCAACACTTGGGATCGAAATTCAACATGAAATTTGGGTAGGGAAACAGAGTCATATTATATCACTCATTAAAATGTGGGCAAAGGATATGAGCAGACACTTTTTTAAAAGAAGACATACAAGTGGCCAAGAAGCATATAAAAAATGCTCAACAGCACTAATCATTAGATAAATACAAATCAAAACTACAATGAGATACCATCTCATACCAGTCAGAATGGCTATCATTACAAAGTCAAAAAATAAAAGATTCTGGTAAGGTTGCGGAGAAAAGGGAATGTGTATATGCTATGGTGGGAATGTAAATTAGTTTGCCACTGTGAAAACAAGTTTGGCAATTTCTTAAGGACTCAAAGCAGAATTATCATATGATCCAGCTGTCCCATTGTTGGGTATATACACAAAGAATATTAATCATTCTACCATAAAGACACATGCACATATAAGCTCATTGCAGCAGTATTCATAATAGCAAAATAATCGAATCCACCTTAACATCCATTAGCAGTAGACTGGATAAGAGTATGTGGTACATACACACCATGCAATCCTATGCAGCCATGAAAAAGAACAAGATCACATCCTTTGCAGCAACATGAGTGGAGCTGGAGATCATTATCCTAAGTGAACTAACACAGGATCAAGAAACCAAATTGCTCAGGTTCTTTTTTATAAGTGGCAGCTAAACATTGAGAACATATGGACATAAAGAAGAAAACAGCAGACACTAGGACATACTTGAGGGTGGAGGGTGAAAAGAGACTTATGATCTATAAAGTACCTATGAAGTACTATGCTTATTTAGTGGGTGGTGAATAATCTGTATGCCAAACGCCTGTGGCACACAATCACAAAATTTGTCTATATTACAAACCTACACATGAACCCCTGAACCTAAAATAAATGTTAAAAATTAAAATTAAAATGGGCAAACAGACATTTCTCATCCAAATAGACATTTTTGAAAAAAAGACATACCAATGGCCAACAGGTTGAGCAAACAATGCTCAATTTCACTAATCATCAGGGAATTACAAATTAAACCCACAATGACACATTAATTCACACCTATCACAATAGCTATTATTAAAACCACAAAAGGGAAATGTTGATTGGGATGCAGAGAAAAGGGAATACTTATGTACACTGTTGCTAGGAATGTAGAGCCATAATGGAAAAATATATGGATGTTCCTACAAAAATCTAAAATAGAACTACTGACTGATCAGCAATCTCAGTACTTCATATATATCAACAACAACAACAAAAAAGGTAAATCAGTACCTCAAAGGGATATCTGGACTTCCATAGTCATTGTTGTATGAATGAATAGTCAAGATATGGAAGCAACCAAAGTGTCTAATAATGGATGAATGGATAAAGAATATGTGATGTAAATAAACAATGGAATCCTAGTCAGCCACAAAGAAGAAGGAACTGCTGTCATTGGAGACAACATGGATGAACCTGGAGGACATTACATTAAATGAAATAAGCCCGTCAGAGAAAGACAAACCACATGATCTCATTCATATGGAATCTAAAGAATGAAACTCAGAGAAGTGTAGAGTAGAATAGTGGTTATGAGGCTAAAGCAGGGAGACTGAAGAGATGCCGATCAAAGGTTACCACATTTCAGTTAGAATAAGTTCAAGAGAGCTATTGTACAACATAGTGACCTTAGTTGATAACAAGACCGCTTTCTTGACAGATATTAGGAGAGCAGATTTTAAGTGTTCTCACTACAAAAAATGATAGCTTTGACATATATCATGTTAATTAGAAAGATTTAACCATTCTACAGTGCATATGTATTTCAAACATCATGTTGTACATGATACAGTTTTATTCATTAATTTAAATGATATCTAAAAATAATTTTAAAAATTCTTTTTCATAAACATCTATATATCTATTTAATGTATTTGTTTTAAATAATAAAGCTTCACAAACCCTTGGTTTTATCTCTCATTTAAAATGACCTTCAGGCCTAATGACTTCCAGAAACAAATAAACCTGTCACTGCTGGCATTATAGGCAGAAGAATAACTACCTTACTTCCATGGAGTTTTTGTTTGTTTGTTTTTGTTTTTTGTTTGTTTGTTTTTGAGATGGAGTCTCACTCTGTTGCCCAGGCTGGAGTGCAGTGGCCTGATCTCAGGTAACTGCAACTTCAACCTCCCAGGTTCAAGGGATTTTCCTGCCTCAACCTCCCAAGTAGCTGAGATTATAGATGCCCACTGTCATGCCAAGCTAATTTTTGTATTTTTATAGAGACAGGGTTTCACCGTGTTTGCCAGGCTGGTCTCAAACTCCTGATCTCAGGTGATCCACCCACCTTGGCCTCCCAAAGTGTTGAGATTACAGGCGTGAGCCACCACGCCCAGCCTTGTGGGGTTTTTGAGTTCACCTTCTTATACATGGAGAGCTTCCTTGAGAGTCAATCATTTATTCAACAGAATGTATCCATCTATCAAATCGGTGTAATATTGTTGCTCAAGAATAAACCCAGTTTCTGTGGCTACCTTAAATCTTCATCATGTTTTAAGATAAATGTTCTCGTTTCTTAGAGTGGTAATATTTACAGAGAATGAGTAAGTCACTGTATAGTCAGATTTTAAAATTTTGTTATGTTTCCGATACTTACTTTTTCTTTATTAAAATATCACAGTAAATACCTGAAAATATATTTAATAGGTTATTTGCTTCCTCTCTCTCTAAAGAAGGTGTTAGATTGATCTTAAAAGACAGTCAAGAACCTATAGTTGTTATGTAAGAATTATTAAATCAAAAGCAAAATCTTTAACATTTGATTCCCTGACTCCTTATCTATTCAACCTTATCTCTCATTATTTCCCATTATACCTTCTTGTCTCCAATCAGATAATTGCTCTCAAGAAAGTGATTATTGTAGTCTCAGAATAAGTCTACCTTATTCTTTTCTTTTCTTTTACCTAAAATGGCTTACAACCTCACATCCAACATTGCACAGTGAACAGTCTTTTATTATCATCTTTTCAATAAGGTTTCTTATAGCATAAATTCTTAAAGTGTCATGAATATGATTGCTATCAAACTATTGGCTTACACAAGACTTCTGGCCTGGTATTGTTACATCTAAGTATTGACTGCCATCACTGTAAGAGCCTCCAAATGCAGGATTAATTTTCACAGAACTACAAATAATTGTCCATTCCCTCTGGAACAGGAAGGGTAGGATATTTATTCACCATCTACCTTTGGGCTGAGCTCCAGTACGTTAATATCCTGCCACTTCCCTGTTTGTGGATCAAAGTAAGAAAGAGTCCTAGTAAGAAAAAACCCTCAGGAAAAGAACTGTGGGTGCTTGGAAGAAGAAGCTGTCAAGTAGACATGCAAACTTGATTTAAAGTGGCTCCTTACATGGACTTACCTGAGGAAGATTTTATTTAGTCTCCCAAAATCTTCAGGTTATTAAGTCTAATTACTGGAAAAAGGATCTTGGAGTAAAATAAACCATAGTTTTAATTTTGATCCTAATACTTGTGAACTTTCTTCTGATTGTCATATTAATTAATAGAAATATTTATAGTATTACAGGAATGCTATTGGAAGGTATCGTGGGTATAAATCTTCATTTTTAATACCTGACTTGTGATTTGACCAAGATGGCAACTGTCAGGGGTCTTCCATCTTGTCCCTGGGATTAGTCTTCCTTTTCCCCATTTGATTTCTCTGGATGGGAAACTTAAGCTGAAAGCATATCTTGCAGCACTTTAAGCTAAAATGTTTTTGTGATCTGAGCTTTCATATGAAGTATATACATCCAAATTAAATTTCAAGCAACTGCCTAAGGTAGGAGGGAAAAAGTGCAGTTCTATTTTTGGCTGTAGTTCTGCTAAAGTGACCTTCAATAAACTAGTCAACCTTTTTATTCATTAGTTTCTTCCTTGTCAAAGTAAATGGCTAAGAATATATTGCTGCCAATTGTGCATGGCTATAGTGAAGAGAAATGGAAAAATTAGCACCCTAAGAAATGGAGATATGCCATGGAAATGCTATGTATGTAGAAACTGTAATAATGTGCAATGTTTTCTTTGTGATTGAGCTTGAATGGGTGATGTTCAGGCATTTTGTTGATTTTGGTTTGTTGCATACTTTAATCTCATGCAGGAAGGTTTCACAAAATAGATTAAGTTTTATGATATCTTTCCACCTAAAGGAAGCAGACAGTTACATGGCTGGTTTCATCTAATGGAGAGATTTATTGTCATGCTGAAGTGAAAATGTGATAAATGTATTTGCTAATTCAACCTTTTCTCAATCTGCATATTTCACATTTCAATCAAATACAAATGACTGCTAAGCAAAGATTTTATGCACTTGAATTTCATCAAAAGGGTAGAAATATAAATATTAACAAGATGCTACAATATGTGAAATGGTTCTTATTAATTCTAGGGACCTACTACTTGACTTCTCATTATTATTGTACATAGAAATTTTTTTAAAAATACAAAAAATGGTCAATTCTTCAAGAGATAAAATCTAACATAAATCATCTCTAAACAAGTAAGGAAAAGTTAATATATGTTTAGAAGAGTTAACACATATTTAAGACAGAGATTACATAGGTTCAAATAGCGTAAAATTATCACATTATTACTTTTTTGTGTATTTCTTTTACATACCTTCATTCACTGTTGACTGATTCAGCAATTAGCATTGTTCAAAACTCAAGTTACTGATTCTCTTTGCAAAGTATATTCTTAAAATGCAGGATCTGGTGGTGAAAATTGTGTACTAAGAAAGGATATGTAAGCATATCCAATGTAGAAACAAAAGGAAGAATTTATGTATGAAATTATTAATTAAATGTATTTAAAAATATAATAATATAAATACTGTTGGAAAAATACATTAGGAAATTAGGAATTTGGGTAATTGAGCTCTGTTCATAGTTGATTTCTGGTTTCACTTCCTTATTTTATAAGCCAGAGTTCTACAGAGAAACAGAGCCAATAGGATTGAGGGATAGATATAAATAGATTTATGATGTGGGATTGGCTTATATGACTACTGAGAAAAGTTCCATGATATTCTATCTGGAAACTGGAGGCCCAAGAAAGCCAATTTTATCATTGTAGTCTACACCCAAAGTCCTTGATCCAGGAGTATTGGGGGAATGTGGCTACAGTCTGAGTCTAAACCCTGAGAACCAGGGTCACTGATGTCCAAGGGCTGGATAGGGTAGATGACCTAGCTCAATAGATGCCTTTTTGTTCTATTTAGGCCATCAAAGGATGGATGATGCCCCTATCTGCATTGATGAGGATGATGTTCTTTACTCAGACACAAATTCAAATACTAAATTCAAATACTAATCACTTTTGGAAAGACCCTACAACATCCCTAGACATATACCTAGAAACAATGTTCTGTTAGGTATATGAGTGTCCCGTAGCCCAATCAAGCTGACACAGAAAATTAACTATCATATTTATCCTAAAAATAAAGTTTGGAATTATATAAGCTGTAAAAGTTTCTTCTAGCATGAAGATTCCAGGATTCTTCTATATTGTTATTTATATGCTAGAGCAAATTCATGATTATGCACTAGGAAATTTAGCTTTGAGAAGTTATCAACCTGTCTATATTTATAAAAATAGTAAAATTAGCAAAAATATGCCCCTTTTGTGGGCCTGTCCCAGTCTAATTGTTCAAATCAACATACCTAAGGTACGTTATTGCTTTCCTCACAGGAAAGGTAGATATTTGGAAAGGATTTCATGGAACAGTTGTCTCCTGGGATTTCACTATTTTACTGATCACTCTTATAAATTCTAAATAAACTGATAAAAAAACAAAATAAAACAAAACATTATCCTGAGGAGCTTGTGGCCAAAGAGGATCACCTCCTAACATATGTGACTGTTTCTGTTTTAAGATTTGTTCCTCTTAATCAAGTGCTTTTTAACACTGCCCATAGTAAATATAATTGAGTATTTTCAGAAAAAAAATGACCTAGACTATACCATATGTGAAGTTAATTGCTTATATAAAAATACAATATTCAAAATTATTTCAAGTAATGACAAGTATTATTTTATTTGACTTGATTGTGAGTACATTTATAAATTCATCAAGTTATTCTAGAATTCTTAATTTTACTCAAACTGTGTAAACTCTGATATAAGTAAAATTTGATTTAGAAATGCCGTGGATATTACATTTTTAAGTCTCTTAGCAATCAAGATCCAAAAATAATCCAAATGAGATTCAGAAAAGCTTAGCATTTTATAATGCTCCACATAAAATCAACAATTATGGCATCTTCTGATTTTCATTTTCAATAAAGCAATGGGACAAAATAAGTGGGGCAGAGTATGCCTGAGACAAAAAGATGACAGACAAGGAAAAAGAAAAATGAGGCAAAAGGTATTATATAAAGCATTGTGTACTTTAAAAAGGCATCACACAAATGAGCATTAGATCATGTTTTTAAAACCTAAAATGAACAAGGACAAGCAAAATGAGAATCAGTGTGTTAGGAAAATATGTAACAAAGCCTGCAATTCTTCATTTCCTTTATATTTTGTTAGTTTCAATATAAACACTGAGGGATTTTGAGATGTCAACATAATGAAAATGCTAGTTTGGTGAAGTCAATGAGGAGTTTTAGCTATTTTATAATCAAGTCCCTATGTTTTTCTCCATTTTATTGTTTAGTTGATCACTCGTACAACTGGAATTTATGTTAACTAACAGAAATGCATAATCATACAAAACTAGGGTCTACCAATATGATTTTAAAACTGACCCAACTGTTAAGTATGTGAGTATGAAGGATGTAGAAATACAGACATTATAAATTAAAAGATTATAGGACACAGTTTTACATTTGACCTCAGGACTGACAAAACATTAGTAAGGAAAGAACTCAAGATATATTTAATTTAATTATTCTGTTTAAAATCCAGTGTTACCAGAAAGAGTTGATAACTGAAACTCTTAAAAGTTTTGATTGTACAAACTGAAACTTAAGAGTTTCAGTTTGTACAATGAGTCTTTATATAGACACTAAACAAAAAACATTTTTAAAGTATAATTTTGATTGAAATGTTATGTTAGGTCTGTTAAATTGTGTACATATTCCTTGATAAATGCTTAAATTCATTACTTGGGGGTAAGCAATGTAACCTAGAGTAAAGAAGGAAAAAAATGAAGTGAGAGGGCTTAACTTTCTTGTCAATTAGGCAGCCCTTGAGAATGGAGCAAAAGCAATGGGACACTGCTATCTTAGGTTCCTGGATTAAATGATGCTTCTTTAAACTTTAAACTTGAGCCCTATGCTTCTGACTAAGAAGAACATCAAAGAAATGAGCTCTAAAAAACTTCTTAGTCCTCAATATACCCAATAGTCAAAGAAGAATGCTTGTCTAATATAAGTAAATGAATAAACAAAGTTTCTGCAAAAGTTACTTACTCTGTTTTTGACTATAAACAAACCAAGAAGTGTTATAAATTTAGTAAACTAGCATCATTGCTTCATTTATATGTACTGTTACACAAGCAATTACGTTGTTTTTGCAAGGCTCTATTATCAGTTCAAATCCCAAGAGCACACCAACAAACACAAGGCTGTGTTGAGGAACATGCTGTTTTAAGGAGAGCCTGGGTGCAGATGAACTGAAACCTAAAATAACATCAGCCCAAAGTGAGGTTGAGGCAGGGGTTTTATATTCTCCTGTAAACAGGAAGTGTCCCAATCTGATGTAACTGCTCTATGGTACCTGGATGGCCTCTCTATCTTCAGGGGGTACTTGTCTTCCGGCCAGCTCTCTTCTGGCTTCTGCTAACTTGCTGACACAAGCTGCTGGCGCAAGTGGTCTTGCGCCTCGGGACTGGGCCTGATAAGGGAGGAGGTATTCATTCCTTCAAGCTTTCTGGCCCCAGGGAGAATCTTTCAGGCTTTCTTTTCTATATTTATTGCTCCTTTCAAGATCTCTTGTAAGGCAGATCTGGTGGTAACAAATTCCCTCAACATTTGTTTATCTGAAAAGAATCTTTTTTCTCCTTTACTTAGGAATCTTAGTTTGGCTGGATGTGAAATTTGTAGTTGAAGATTTTTTTTCTTTAAGAATGTTAAATACATGCCCCCCAATCTTTTCTGGCTTGTAAAATTTTAGCTGAGAGATTCAGCCTAATGTGTTTTCCTTTGTAGGCAACCTGCCTTTCTCTCTTGCTGCCTTTAACGTTCTTTTTTAAAATTTGATCTTAGAAAACCTGATGATTATGCATCTTGGCGATGATCTTCTTTTGTAGAATCTTATGGAGGTTTTCTGTATTTCCTGTATTGGACTGTTGGCCTTTCTAGCAAGATTGAGGAAGTTTTCGTGAATAATATCCTAAAATATGTTTTCCAAGTTGTTTGCTTTCTCTTCTTCCCTTTCAGGTTTGCCAATGATTTGTAGATTTGGCTTCTTTACCTAATCTTGTATTTTTTGGAGGTTTTGTTCATTCCTTTTCATTCTATTTTTAAAATTTTTTTCTGACTCTCTTATTTCAGAGAGTCAGTCTTCAAGTTCTGAGATTTCATCAGCTTGGTCTATTCTGCTGTTAATATTCGTGATGACAGTGTAAGATTCTTGCATTGTATTTGCAGCTCTGTCAAATCTGTTACATTCTTTTTTATACTGGCTATTCTGCCCTTCAGCTCCTCTATCATTTTATTGTCATTCTTAGTTTCCTTGGATTAGGTTTTGCCATCTTCCTGAATGTTGATGATCTTCATTTCTACCTGTATTCTGATTTCTATTTCTGTCATTTCAGCCAGCTCAGCTTGCTTATGAACTCTTGTTGGAGAACTGGTATGATCATTTGGAGAACATACGACATTCTGGCCATCTGAGTTACCAGAGTTCCTGCATTGGTTCTTTATCATCCCTGCATGCAGGCATTCCTTTAACTGCAATGCAGATTGAGTCAATAGACTTTTTTTCTGGATGTTGTCACAGGGTCAATAATTTGTTCCAGGTTTTTGGTTGTAGTTGAATTATTGTCTTTGGTTTCACAGTGGTATATGTTAGCAAGGAACTTTTGGTTTTGAATTTTTGGGGTGTGATCCTGTAGGGCACTTAGGCACATTGATTAGTTGCTAGGCTCTTGCTTCTCCATGTTGCTCCCCTATATTTTTTCACAGTTGCAGCTGTGCTCCTTTTTAATGCTCTGAAAGTGTGGGCTTCTCTCCCCCTTGAGTCCTGGCTCTAGATCGTGATCTGACACTCCTAGGCTGCCCACTGCCGCTCTGGGGTGATCTCTGTGCTTATGGTCCTCCCCAAGTTGGAGGCAGCAGAGGAAGGGACCTTAGTAGTGGTTGTGGCCAAGAGTCTTTGGATTGTTTTCTGGGGACTCTGCTCTATCGAGATGGAAGTCAGCAATCATTCAATGCAGTCAGCCCAGGATTGAGGGGCTGTGTGTGGGTCCAAGCCAGAGGTTTCCTGTCTGGTGAGGAGCAGGACAGGTGGTTAGGATCTATGGGAGACAGACTAGCCTCCTCTCCTTGGATTGACTGCATTTGTTGGAGGTGTAGATAAGAAGCTTAGGATCTTTGCCCCTTCATTAGTCCTAGGGTAGCAAGGGTAGTTCCACTGCAGAGAAGTTACAGAGAGGCTTTCAGTTGCCCCTGGAAGCTTTACCTCCTAGAAACAAGGAGCCACTGTTACTGAGAGAGTTCAGTCACTTAGATGAGTGACTGCAGTATTAGCATGAGCTTGGAGTTTTGTTTGTTGGGGAGCAGGGGAAGTAAGGCTCACAGGGAGGAGAAAATGGGTCTCCTCTCATATGGTGACTGTAACATGCCATAAGCTTGGGTGTAGTGTTTAGGCTCTTTGTTTCTTCCCCAGACCAAAGGCAGTATGGATAGAACTGTTACTGTGGCAGTGGCAGAGGGTTTTTGTATGCCTCTGGAAGCCTCTCACCAAAATCCAGGCCACTGCTAGAGGGGACACTCAGCCATGGCTGTAATGACTATTCTGTGTTCCTGAGCTGGGGGCATTACCTGGTGAGAAGTGTGGATGGGGATTTTCAGGGAAGAGCAGCTGGGCTACTCTCCATGTGGTGGCTGCAGTGGGCTGGAGTTGCCAGTGTAATGGCTAGGCCCTTTGTTCCTTCCCAGTCTGAGGGCTGTTAAGGCTGTACCACTGTAATTGCATTGGCAGAGAGGTAGTGGGTTGACTCAGATTTCCTCCTTGGAGGAATGCTGGACTGCCTCTGATTGTGATGGTCAGGCAAGGGCAG
This sequence comes from Cheracebus regulus, assembly GCA_963574635.1. Lineage (NCBI taxonomy): Eukaryota > Metazoa > Chordata > Mammalia > Primates > Pitheciidae > Cheracebus > Cheracebus regulus. Next base: position 63,001 of record CAUYQU010092123.1, read on the forward strand.
GGTGGTTGTGCTAGAGTCCAAGGTCAGGCAGCCCTGACCAGTGAGGAGAAGTTGAGACCAGGGTCTGTGTGGAGAAGAGTCTGACCACTTCTCTGTGAGGTGGTTGCTCTGTGCTGGGGTATGGACTACCCCCTGGTCCCCATAGATTCTCCTGAGCCTTGAGACAGCAAGGCCTAGGGCTGCAAGACAGCAAAGATGGCAACTTTTCCCTCCTCCCACCACTGGGAGCTTTCTCCAGCAAGCAGCATAGCTACTACTGGCTCAGTAGCTCTGGCAAGGTGTGGCTAGAGGCCCAGGCCTGGAGGTCCTGCCTGATGAGGAAATGTAGGAATGGCTTCCACATAATAGTTTGATCATTTTTTCATAGAGTTTCTGCAGTATGTTGGGGGTCTTCTCTAGTCCCTGGTCATCTTGGTTTTTCAGTACCTGCAGATACCAACGCTGAAGGCTGCAAGACAGTGAAGATGGTGACCTGCCCTCCATTTAGGAGCTCCATCCCAGGGAGGTATGGACCTGTTACTGGCTCAAATTCACCTGTAGGAGGTGGCTGGAGACCTAAGGTGGGAGGTCTGGCCATTGAAGATGAATGGGATCTGGGACTCCTTTAAAAATGAAGCCAGGCTGCATTTTCATAGAGCAGCTGTGCTGTTCTGAGAGTTCCTTCAAGCCCCTGGTTGCCTCTCACTCTCCAAACCCCAAAGGCTTGAATGCTAAGTCACCTAAACAACAAAGATGCTTGTCCTGCCCTTCCCTCTGAGAGTTCCATTCTATAAAAGTTTGGAATCTCTGTGGGTAGGAAAATACTAGCAGGGATGACTGGAGTCCCTGGTCAGAAGATTCTGCCCAGTGAAGCAAAACAGAAGCATGCATAAGTAAGCAGACTGAAATCTTCATAGAGTTACTGAACTGTGCTGGGAGACTACCCCAGATTCTAACCGCCTCCAACTCACTATGCCTTAAGGCCACAGTGGCTGATGCTGTAAAAACAGCAAAGATAGTGGCCCACCCCTCCTACTGGAAGCTCTGTGTCAGGGAGGTTTAATGTTACTGCCGGTAGCTGATTGGAGTTCCAAGACAGTGGGTCTTATCCTGTTGGGTGCCATGGAAGCAGGCCTCTGGATTCAGCCCCTTTCTTCTGGGTATGTATGGGGTTCTAACCTCCCACTTTGCTGGAGTTGCAACTGCTTTTGCCAAGAAGCGCAGAAATCCCAAATACCTGAGCCTCTGAGTGTGCCTGAGTGGCTGCTCTGGAAGACTACATGTTAGCTGTGTGTGTCATACTGAAGACCCTGGTGGAGTGAGATCACGAAGGGATCTTCTGATCCAAGGCTTGCAAAGACCTGTGGGAGGAGCATGAGTTCCCCATATTGTTCATTCACTCTGTGCTTCCCTGGGTTGGGGTGGTAGCCCTGGCTCCATATTGCTCCTAGGTGGGGTATTGTCCTGGTTTGCTTTTCTTCATTCTCCCTTCATCAAGTTGTTTCCTGGATTCATCCTAGTGCAGGTACATGGATGTTTTGGTTGAAAATGCTATATTTACTAGGTGCTTCCAATCCTATCCGTGAGAGAGGTGCACACTAGCTGCTTCTAGTTGGCCATCTTGTTCAGCTCCTCGGCTTTGTAGTTTCTATTGTGTAGTTGCTTTATAGGATCTGTGGGCTATGTACATAAGTGTGTTTTTGTGGTAAGAGGTATATTCTTTCATTTTCCTTTCAGATCTCCCTAAGGTGCTCTTATATGGCTGGTCTAGTGGTAAAGAATTTCCTTTGTGTCTGTTTGCCTGGAAAAGATTTCATTTCTTCTTTATGCATGAAGAAAGTGAAGTTTCATGGGACACGAAATTCTTGGGTGGAATTTCTTTTGTTTATGAATGTTAAAAATAAGGCCATCAATCTCTTCTGGCTTGAAAAAGAAGAGAAACTTCTGCTCAGAAGTTTGTTGTTAGCCACAGAAAAGGAACTAAAATGGATGGGGCCAGACTGTGCAAGTCCACTTACAGGTTCCCAATGGTAGGCACAAGCACATTCCCCAGTGGTAGGCACAAGCACTGGTATGACGTGGGCATCCAGTTCCCAGAGGTGTGTCTAGGCATGGAGCTGGAAAACCTCCTGGATTTCAAATTCTCTGCATGGGAATGAGGAGTGACCTACAGTGTTGATTTAGGAGAGTAAGTGCTCCAGATGCCTACAGATTTGCCTTGGTGTGGTGTGTAGTGGGCCCTGCTACAGCATGATCTATGCCTAGAAAAGACAGACTGGCCCATGTTCCTGATCCAAGCTGTTGGTGCTATCAATGCCTGAAGATCTGCCTGGGTATAGAACAGAGGGCTCTACTGCGCCACCATCTATGCACAGGAAGGGTATGGTGGCTTAGGCTACTGATCCAGATAAACAAGTGCTCCAACTGCCTGGAGATCAGCCTGGCTGTAAAGAGAGTCTGGCTGCATGATGATCTCAGGGGAGCAGATCGGGTTACCTAGAAATATTATGCACAGGTTATCAAGCTGACCCTGGCTACAAGTCTCATCTCCCAGGGAAAATGGCAGTTGCAGCAGCTCTCCTATTTCCCCAGACTTGCTTTGAGGCAGAGAACAATTCTAGTGTCTAATGCTGGGGGTCTGTCCACATTTGCTACTAAATTCTGGCTGTGGACGCCCCTATCTCACTTCAGAGCAACTGCTTCAAACTCTGGTTCAAGGATAAAATTCCTGCACAGCAGTGCTACAAGATAACCAAAGAATGATGGACTTTGTATGAGCCCAGATTAAAAATGGCATCCTGCTCCCATTCCCAGTTCTGAGAAAATGCCTGAAGTTTTTCTCAGTGTCTTTCTCTTTCTGCTAGTTTTCTATCCTCTCTCCAAGTTAGTTTCAGAGATTGGGAGAAATAAAGTGCTATCCTTAGGTCTGAATTGCCCAGTTGCCCAGTGGAACAGTGAATCACAGAAGGAAACTCTCTGCCATTGTTACGTACCAGGGGTTCACTCTTATCAGCAGGATGCTGTCATGGGGACTGTTTGCCCACCTTCTCCTCTCTGGGATATGGGGAGTCCATTGCTAGTCCAGTGATTTATCATTTTCCTTCTTGAATTAAAGTTCACAGAGTTGATCTTTATGCACTATTTTGCCCTTTTCAAGTGGCTGAGACACACTTAAAATCTCCAATTTGCCGACATGGTGGACAAAAACACCCTATAATTTCTATATGCTAATATAAGCTAATATAATTTCAAGTCCTGTCTTCTCATTACTTTGAAATATACAAAATATTTTCACTTAGTGTAGTCATTCTAGTCTGCTTTAAAACATTAAAACTTATTTCTTTTATTTAACTGTATGTTAGTACCTGTTAACCAACCTTTCTTCATCCACTCCTTCCACCTATCCACTCTCCCTAGTCTGTTATCTATCATTATATTCTCTATGTACATGAGATCAAGTTTTTTTAGCTCCCACAAATGAGTGATTATATGTATTTGCCTTTTCATGACTGTTTTATTTTACTTAACCTCTAGTTCCATCCATGTTGCTGCAAATGACATAATGTCATATTTTTCTGGGTTAATAGTACTCTATTATGTAATGATACCATATTATCTTTATCCATTTTATCATATTATCTTTACTTATTGACAGAAACTTAGGTTGTTTCCATCTTTGCTACTGTGAATAGTGCTACAATAAATATGTGAATGTATGTATCTTTTTGATATATTTATTTATTTTCCTTTGGATAAATGCTCAGTAGTGAGATTGCTGGATCATATGATAGTTCTTTTTTAGTTTTTTGAGAAATCTCCATACTGTTTTCAATTATTGTTTTATTCCCACCAACAGTATATAAAAGTTATAATTTGCCCATATCCTTGCCAGCATCTGTTATTTTTTGGCTTTTTAGTAGTAGCCACCCTAAGTGGGGTAAGGTATCATTTTGGTTTTGATTTGCAATTCCCTGATGATTAGCAATGTTGTGAATTTTTTCACCATTTATGTGTCTTCTTTTGCAAAATGTCTATTCATGTCCCTTGCTAATTTTTTAAATTATTATTATTATTTAAAACTATTAAATTGTTTGAGTTATTTGTATGTTCTGAATATTAATCCCTTGTCAGATGAGTAGTTTGCAAATAGTTTCCCCCAGGTAAAGAGGTTGTCTCTTCACTTTGTTAATTGTTTCCTTTGCTTTGTAGAAGCTTTTTAGTTTAGTACAGTCTCATCTCCCTAATTTTCTCTTTATTCTATGCTTCTGAGGAATTGTCAATAAAATCTGTGACTAGACCAATGTCCTGAAGAGCTTTCCTATGTTTTCTTCTAGTAGTTTTATAGTCTGGGGACTTACATTTAAGTTTTTAATCCATCTTGAGTTGATTTTTGTATATGGTGAAAAAGTTCTCATTTCACTCTTATGCATATGGTTATTCAGCCTTCCAGCACCATTTGTTACAGAGGATGTCTTTTCCACAATATATGTTCTTTGAAGCATTGACAAAGATCAGTAGGTAGTAAATATATGGATTTATTTGGGGGCTCTCTATTCTGTTTCATTGATCCATGTGTCTATTTTTATACTAATACTGTGCTGTTTTTATTACTATAGTCTTGTAATATATTCTGAAGTCAGCTAGTGCAGTGCTTTCAATTTTGTTGTTTTTGCTTAGGATTGCCTTGGATATTCTGGTGTTTGTTCGTTTGTTTGTTTTTGAGGGTCCCAAATGAATTTTAGTTCATTATTTTTCTATCCTCATGAAAAATTATGTTGACAATTTGAGAGGGCTTGCAATAAACCTGTGGATTGGATTGGACAGTATTGTTATTTTAACAGCATTGATTCTTCTGATCCATAATCCAAGTCTTTTCACTTGTTTATGTCCTCTTCAATTTCATCAGTGTTTTCCAGTTTGCCTTCCTTGTAGAAAACTTTCACCTCCTTGATTAAATTTATTTCTAGGTATTTTATTTTTCTCATAGCTATTGTAAATGAGATTGCTTTCTTGCTTTCTTTTTGTTTGCAATTTCATTATTGTTATATAGAAATGGTATTGATATTTATATGTAGTTTTGTATATTGAAGCTTTCCTGAATTTGACTGTTTAGTAATGTTTTGGGTGGAGTCTAACGGTTTTTTTTTTATACATAAGATCATGTTGTTTGTAGAGGGAGGATTGGACTTCCTCTTTTCCAATCTGCACGCATTTTATTTATATCTTCTTTCTGATTGCTCTTGCTAGCACTTCTAGTACTATGTTGAAGAGAAGTAGTGAAAGTAACCCTTGTTTTGTTTCAGTTTTTACAGGAAAGTCTTTCTAATTTTTGCATTCAGTATGATGTTAGCCATGGATTTGTCATGCCTGACCTTTATTATTTTAGAAGTGCTATATTAGGCCAGTCTTGCATTACTAAAAAGAAATACCTGAGACTGGGTAATTTATAGAGAAAAGAGGTTTAATTGGCTCATGGTCTTTCAGGCCTTAGAAGAAGTATGGTGTGGGATCTGCTCAGCATCTGAAGAGGCCTCAGGAAGCTTACAATGATGGCTGAAGACAAAGGGGAAGCAAGCATCTAACATGGCAGAATAGGAGCAAGGGAGAGAGGGTGAAGGGTGGAGTTGCCACACACTTTTAAAGAACTAGATCACATGTGAACTCAGTCAGAGTGAGAGCTCACTTATCACCAAGGGATGGCCTATGCCATTCATGAGTTATCTGCCCCCATAATCTAAACACCTCCCACCATGCCCTACCTCCAGCATTGGGAATTACAATTCAACATGAGATTTGGCCAGGGACAATTATTCAAAGTATATCAGGTACGTCTTCTCTGCTTAGTTTGTTGAGAATTTCCATCATGAAGGGATGTTGAATATTATCAAATGCTTTTCCTTAATCTATTGAGTTGATCATATGGGTTTTGTCTTTAATTCTCTGGTAGTGATGTATCATGTTTATTGATTCAAGAATGTTGAGACATTCTTGCATTCCTTGTTATAAATCACACTTCTTCATGGTCTATTATTATCAGATGTGCTGTCGGATTTGGTTTACCAGTATTTTACTTTTTGAGGATTTTTGTGTCTATGTTCATCAGCAATAATGGCCTTTATTTTTCATTTTTTTGTTTATTTTCATTTTATGTTATTGTAATGCTTGCTTCATAAAATTTGGGAAATTCTCTCACCTTCAATACTTTGGAATTATTTCAAGATCATTGGTATTAGTTATTCTTTATATAGTTGGTAGAATTCAACAACAATTTCATCTGGTCTTGAACTTTACTTTGTTGGGAGACATTTTACTAATGATTTAATTTTCTTACTTATAGTTGGTTTGTTCATGTTTTTCTTTTTCCTTCTGACCCAATCTTGGTAGACTGCAGATTTCCAAGAATGTATTCATTTCCTCCAGGTTTTCCAGTTTGTTAGCATAACAGTTTGTTCATAACAGTTACTGATGATCTTTTGTATTTCTCTGGTATCAGTTGTAATGTTTGCTTTTTCATTTATGATTTTATTTGATGTTTACTCTTCTTTTCAGGTTAGTCTAGCTAGCAGCTTAACAATTTTATCTTTTCATAAAACCAACTTTTTGTTTTATTTATCCTTTTTAATTTTTAAAAGTCTCTTTCATTTAGCTCTGTTCTCATCATTATTATTTCTTGTCTTCTGGTAATTTAGGCTATGGTTTGTTCTTGCTTTTCTAGTTTCTTGAGGTGTACCATTATATTGTTTATTTGAAACCTTTTTCTTTGAATTATAGTATTTGTCACTATAAACTTTCTTGTAAACACTACTTTTGCTGTATCTGACAGATTTTGGTGTGTATGTTTTTATTTTCACTTGCTTCATTTTTTTTTTCATCTTCATGTTAACTTCTTCCTTGACCCAAAGGTTGTTCAGGACCATATTGTTTAATTGCCATGCATTTGCATAGTTTTCCCAGTTCTGTTTATTTCTTGTTTTGATATCTAGTTGCATTCCATTGTGGTCTGAGAACATTCTTGATGTGATTTTCATTTTTGTTAAATTTACTGAGACTTACTTTGTGGCCTAATACATGGTCTATCCTGGAGAATTTTATTTGTGCTGGTGACAATATGTATTCTGCAGTTATGCATTAACTGTATTGTAAATACCTATTAGGTCAATTTGGTCCAAAGTCCAATTTAAGCCCAAAATGTTCTTTGTTGATTTTCTGACTAGATGATCTTTATGCTGAGAGTAGGATGTTATATTGTCCCAGTATAATTGTGTTGGAATCTCTCTCTCTCTTTAGATCTAGTAATATTTGCCTTATAAATCTGAGTGCTCCAGTGTTGTGTGCATATATATTTAGAATAATCTTGCTGTATTGATTCCTCTATTGGTATATGATGACTTCTTTGTATTTTTTAAGCATTTTTGAGTTAATGGCTGTTTTATCTGATAAGCGTTAACTACTCCTGCTCAGTTTGTTTTCTATTGGTGTGAAATACCTTTTTTCATCCATTTATTTTGAGTTGAAGTCTGTCTTTGCAGATAAAATGTGTTTTTCTTCTAGGCATTATATAGCTGAATTATGTTTCTTTATTCAGCCAACCCACATCTTTTAATTGGGTAATTTAATTTGTTAACTTTGAGAAAGTTATTCATATGCAAGGTTATGTTTCTATCTCATTGTTAATTGTTTTCTGGTTGTTTTGTATATTCTTTGTTCATTTGTTTTTCTCTGATCATTTGGTCTTGTTTTAGTTGTTTTCTATAGTAGTACTATTTGATTCTTTTCCTTATTTGTGTACTTGGTTTAAAGGGTTTTGTATTTTCATGTGCTTTCATGATGGTACCTGTAGTTTTTTCAATTCCAGGTTTATGAATCCCTTTACTATTTTTGTAGGGCTAATATAATGTTAGTAAATTCCCTCATGCTTTGTCTAGAAAATAATTTATTCCTCCTTAATTTATGAAGGATAATTTTGCTGAATATAGTATACTTAGAGGCCAATTCTTGCTTTCAGCATTTAGAATATATCATCACATTCTCTTCTAGCCTATACAATTTCTTCTAAGAAGTCCACCATTATTCTGATGGCAGAATAACAGTAGGTGACTAGATGCTTTCCTCTTACTGTTTATATAGTTCTCTCTTTGCATTTGACTTTAAACCTTTTGGCTATAATGTGCTGTGGAGATTTCTTTGCATTGTATTTATTTGAAGATCTCTATATCTCCTGTATTTGGATGCGTAAATCTCTTGCTATAGTTTGGAAGTTTTCATGTATTATTTCATTAAATGGGTTTTTGAACACTTTTTTTTTTCTCACATCACCTTCTGGGATACCAATAATATGTAAATCTGACTACTTTATGAGGTCTCATATGTCACTAATCTTTTTTTCATTCTTTTTATTTTAAATTTCTGTCAGACTATATTATTTCAAAAGACCTGTTTTTCAGTTCTGAGATTCCTTATTTGGCTTAATTAGCCTATTGCTGAAGATTTCAAGTGTATTTTGTGTTTCTTTCTATTAATGTTTTTATTTCCAGAATTTTCATTTAGTTTTTCTTAATGATATCTATCTAATTGGTAAATTTGTCATTCATATTCCAAAGAGTTTTTCAAATTTCTTTGTGCTGGTTTTCAGGATTTTATTATATATCACTGAATTTTTTTGGAATTAATAATTGAATTATCTTTCCAGGATTTCACGTATTTCCTTTTTGTTAGTATCTGTTGCTGAATAATTATATTTTTTTGGAGGTGTCATATTTTCCTGCTTTTTTAATGTTTCCTGTGGATTTTGACATTTGCACATCTGGTATAACAGTTGCTTCTTCGATTTTTTTTGTTGAATTGCTTTTTTATGGGAAGACTTCCTCATGATATATCTATGGTTGTGGTAGGGTAGGCCCATTGGCTTTGATTCTGGGTGCATGCAGTAGTGTAGCCTCTGTATTTTCTGGCTGTAAACGATGTTAGTGGTATCTGTCATTTCCTTGACAGTGTAGGGGGCAGTAATTTACTGAGGTTCTGGTAAGGTTTTTCTTGGTACAAAGAGGCCTGGTGGGCCAGTTTTCAAGCCCAAGTAGTGGCAGCATGCCTGTTCTTAGGCTCCTAGGTGATGTACTTGGTACCACTGTTAGTAGGTCCATGAGGGTTGATTATTGAGCCACCAGATGGCTTGCTTAGATGCCAAGAGAAGCAGTGGTAGACCAAGAGGATGGGTTCTTGGGCCCCTGGACACCTGGCATGGCATGAGCAATAACAGAAGCAGTGGTGGAACAATCCGTTGGGTGCCAAGTGGAGTATGCTGGTGTTGATGATGGTTATGATGGGCTGGGCAGGTGGTATCATTTGGCTGTGTACCCACCCAAATCCCATCTTGAATTTTAGTACCCCTAATCCCCATGTGTCATGGGAGGGACATGGTAGAAGGTAATTGATTCATGTGAGCAGTTACCTCCATGCTGTTCTTGTGACAGTGAGTGAGTTCTCATGATATCTGATGGTTTTATAAGGGGCTTTCCCCCCTTTTGCTGGGCACTTTTCCCTCCTGCCATCATGTGAAGAATGATGTGTTTCCTTCCTCTTCTGCCAAGATTGCAAGTTTCCTGAGGCCTTCCCAGCTGTGTGGAACTGTGAGCCAATTAGATCTTTTTCCTTTATAAATTACCTAGTCTCAGGCAGTTCTTCATAGCAGCATGAGAATGGACTAATACAGTAGACTTGTCTCCAAGTTCCTAGCTGGCACATTTCAGTAGGTGTTAGTGATGGTGCTAGTAGTCAGCTGGGTGAACAAGTCTTCTAGTTCTCAAGAACAGTACACAGGTGCCAGAGGTGGTAGAATGGGCAGAGTGATTCCGTGATTCCCATGTCCTTGAACAATGTGCTCAGGTTCTAAAGGAGTGGTGTTGGGCCAGGCAGGTCTGACCTCAAGCCTTTGGTGATATGCAGGGATATTGGCTATTGTTGGCAGGGCAGAAAATTCTGTTTTGGTGGATGTGGAAAATCTGATTTCAGGGCTCCTGCTAGAGTATAGGAGTCTTGCTGTTGGCATGAATAGAGGTGATATCAGCAGTCCCCTGCAAGCAGCTTTTAGGCTTTGGGAAGTGCACACTTTTTCTCCAGCAGCAACAGGCCACAACGTCGTGTGTGACGAGCCTGTATTCAGGATGTACAATAGAGCACAGAGACCATACTCCTTATGTCATGGAAGTTTGCCCAAAGCCTAAAACAGAGAGCTCTCAGGTTCTGAGGTGGCATTTGTTTCAACAGTAGTGGACAGAGTTGTGTGGAAAAGGAGAGAAATCCCACCTTCGGTACTCATGCCTGACCAGAAAGACTGTGTTACCAATGGGGGCATGGTCACTGTCCCCTGGCCAGACAGGCTGCTCTTAGGTTCAGTTACTCTCAGTGGTGGCAGCAACTGCAGTACTATAAAGAAATAAGGACAGAGAAGTGATCTTTAGTCTAGAGGCCATGTTACCAGTGGGGGTGTGGTTGCCACTAACAGCCTGAGACAAGTAGCCCTCCAGTTCACCTGCCCCAGACACTGGTGGCAACAACAGTAGTTGTGGCTTTCCGCATTGTGTGGGGGATGGGGTTGGGGGAAGAGACCTTGCTTCTAGGCATGCAAGCCAGAGCACATAGGCTGCTCCATAGTTATGGGTAGGTCCCTGCTCCCATTACCAGACAATGAGGTCCTTGATTGCAAGCCTGAGGATACAGTCCATGCTACTGTAGGTGATAGGCCCCAGACAGGGAACTCTCCAGCTCTAGAAAGGGCATGCTTTGGCTTCCTTTGTTCCAGGTGCCAGCTCCTTGGTGCACTGTACTGTCTTTTCCCAGGGGAATAGTATTCTGTGTGGACAAAGTACTAGGACCCCACAGACATTTGGGTATAGCCAGCACTGTGCCACTGTAGCCCTCTGGGTGGGCACTGGGAAATGTCAGTGGGGACTCCAAGGATATGGAAAGGTAGGGCCTGTAGTTTTCAGAGTAGGATGTAGTCCAGTGATAGCTGGGATTTCACAGTGGCATTCTACTGCAGCTGTTTATGTCTCAGGAGACTGTGTGATCCAGCATGAGTTCCCTGTCTAGTGCAGTGCCCTTATAGGGTCTCCAGATCATATCCACATTAGTCTCAGGGTTCATGCAGGAAGAGGAGCTCTCCTGTGGTGGGATTGCGTCAGTTCATGGTGGAGTTGTGGACCTCCTAGAGTCTTTCACTTACCCTTTCTCCACATTAGGGAGCCCCTTGGAGCTCTCAGCCAATCTCACTTGAGGTGGCTGCTCACTTTTCTCTCCTTCTGTGCCTTAGGCATCTACCATGACTTCTCCATTAGGCTTCAGTGATCTCTCGTAGGTGTTTTATTTGAGATGTAGTTTTCTATTGTTGATTTCGGTTCTTCATTATGAGGAAGGTGAGAGTCTAGTGTCTGTAGTCAGCCATCTTGCTTCTTCATCTGCCATCTACATTTTTAATCAACTTGAGAACTTTCACAATGTTAGGATGTTGATGAGAATTTAATTTATAGATAAATTTTGGCAATGTGGCCTTTTTATATTATTAAGTCTTCCAGTTCATGGACAAAATAGTTTCAGACCATTTAAGCCTCTGATTTTTTCTTAATATTTATCAGGATTTTTGTTATTCATATATAACTTTTATTAGATTTTCTTCCAGTTATGGATGCTATCAAAAACACCTAATAATCTGTGGTAGTACATAGGCGTATATTTGATATACTGTGACCTTAATAGGTTTTTAAATTTATTATAGATGTTATCTATAAATTATACTGGAATTTGTTTGTATACAATTACTTTATATGCAAATAATGACAGTTTGATCTGTCATTAAATTATCTGTCTTTGAATTATTATCTGTCTTAAAGTACTTAGCACCTTTTGGTATTTTATTGAGCCGAATGGATATTCAGTAAATGTGGTGAACAGAATTGATGAAAAAGATTATTTTAGTTTTATTCCTGAAGAAGAAAATTTTGATAATAGTTCAAGATTTAATATAATATATGTTTTTTAAAAAGTGTCATTATCATTATGGTATATTATAGGTATTTATCATAAATGTGTATTGAACTTCATCAAATATTTTTTATTCCATTAACATAATTATATTTTCTTCTTTATTATATTAATTTGGAATTATGTATTATAATCTATTAAATAATGTATCTAGTATAAGGAATGTTGTACATTCTTTGTCTCCTCATGTATATTTCTAGACATTTATCAATTTTATTATTTCTTTTCAAGACCTGAATTTATTATTTATCAATTTCTTCCATTACACATTTATTTTTACAGATATATTTATTTTTCTTGTCATTGTAGTTTGATTATTTCTACTTTCTTTTGTTTAACTTTGTGACGTTACTTTTTCTAGTTTCTTGGGATGGACCCTAGATTATTTGCATTTAGTCTTTCCTTATGAATTAATATGTATCTATTAATTTGCAATGTTACATGGTTTTACATGTTTCTCCACAGTTTGAATATATCATATATTCTTTATTAGTCCCAAATTTTCTAATATCATTTTAATTTATTCTTTGATACATTAATTATATAGAGTATATTTTTAAAATTTTGAATATTTTGCAATATTGTGGCTATTACTTATTTTTTTGTCCTAGCTTAATCTAGCTTATTTTTCATTCTGATGAGTGAATACACTCTGAATAATTTAAAATATTTAGAAGTATTTATATTTGTTGAGATTGGTTTATAGCCAATATACAGTCTGTTCTGGAAAATGTCTCATAAGCATTTGAAAATAATATATTTATTCAGTACTGTATTAATTTCTCATTGTCACCATAGCATATTGCCACAAACTTAGTGGACTAAAACAACATAAAATTATTCTCTTGTAATATTATAGGCCAGTAAGGATGCATTTGGGGAGTGGGGAGGAGTTGTAGGGGACAACCTGTTTGCTTGCCTCTTCTAACTTCTAGAGATTCTCACATTCCTCATCTTCTGGCCTGAAATCCTCCCTCTGTCTTTTGGCTTTGGTTATTGGCATTTTCATGCCTCTGACCATCTTGTCTTCCTCTTACAAGAACCCTTCTGATTACATTTGCTTTTCTTGGCTAATCCAGAAATCCTTAATTGAATCACATCTACAAAGTTCTTTTTTTCTACTTTCACTGCTTTTAGGGACTGTATTGTGATTATCTCAAGGGGATGATTTTCTCCACCACATGCAGTGTGGGGTATAGTGCCTTAAATCTGACGTATTAGTTGTGATTTTCAAGGATTGTACATTTGCTGAAATTTTGTTATAATTTTGTTGGGGCTCAGTGGCTAACTCCTGTAATCTTGTCAGAGGCATTCAAACCAGAGCAACTCCATCTTGAGTGAGGGCTAGGAAAATAAGGCTGGGGACTTGCTGGGCAGAATCTCCAGAAAGTTAGGGATTCCTAGCCTCTAGATGTTTACGGTTAAAGGAAGAAATTGATAATGTTTACTAAACTGACCCAGACTTAAGCGTCCTAATATCCCGATTTCTTGAGAACAAAGGCATTTATAATTTTGCTTTAAAAATAATGATATTGATCCTTGCAATATACACTAATTAAGAAAATTAATCCATTATCAGAAACCCTTGTAGCAGAGCACATCTCTCCATAATCTTTTTTATCCTATATGAACAAATATTTTATAGCTAGGGTGACTACATTCCTCCTCTTACTTTTGGAAACGCCCTATTCTGTCTATGATGTGGCTTTTCTTTAACCACTTCAGTTTCTTAATAAACTTGCTTTTGCTTTGCAGTAAGGACTTGTCCTGCATTTTTTCTTGTGTGAGATCCAAGGACCCAGTCTTGGGGTCTAGATCAGGAACCCTTTCCTGTAACAATCCTAGCACGTTGGAAGGATGAGGCAGGCAGATTGCTTCAGGCCAGGAGTTTGACACCAGCCTGGGTAACAGGGCAAAACCTCATCCCTATTTGCTAGGCATGGTAGTGCGTGCCTGTAATCCCAGCTACTCTGGTGGAGGTGGTAAGGCTGGAGGATTTCTTAAGCCCATAAAGTTGAGGCTACAATGAGCCCTGATTGTACCACTGAGCTCCAGCCAGGGTAACAGATCAAGAACCTCTCTCAAAATAAATAAATTAAATAATTTTCTTTCCTTGATTTAAAAGGTGGGTTCAAATCTCTGATTCTCATGTTAAAAGTCTGCCAATTTTCACTTTATGTCATTTGAAACTATGTAATTGGTAAAGACCAATTTTATTTTAGGATTGGAGTCACTCATTTTACGAAATATCCCGTTTACATCTTGTAATATGTATGTATTTCCCTGTCCGGAGACAATGTGTAGACCTTACAATACTTTAAATTCTTGTACTCTGCACCTGACTTCCATGCTATTGTTGTCATTTATTTCAGTACTACATATATTTTTACCCCCATAGCACATTATAATTGTTTCTCAAAGTTCTTATTCCTTTAGGTCTACCAGTATATTTTTCATTTCTGATGTTATTTAATTCTTCCTGTGCTGCAGTGCTTCCTTCTGGCATAATTGTCCTCTGCCTTGAGAATTTCCAATTCTGTATTTTTAAACTTTGCTCTGATAAAAATAAAAATCCCTTAGTCATTGTTTATGTGAAGATGTCTTAACTTTAACTTCATTTTCAAAAAATATTTTGATAGATTTGGAGTTTTACATAGACATTTTTCTTTCCATGTCTTGAAAGTTTTATTGGTTTTATTTAATGCTCCCTCATTCCTGTTAACAATGTAGTTCTTACTCTCATTATATATTAGAAGATAATGTGTCTTTTGTAAAAGGTAGTGTTTTATGAGCTTTTTGTCTTTGGTTTTCAACTATTTTAAAATCATATCCAATGTGTGGTTTTTATTTTAGTAATACTGATAGATATTTTTTCTTTAGTTAACTTTGAACGAAATTCCAATGTTTTCACCTTGTATGTATTCTATTATTGCCCATGAACTATTTGCTCTCCTCTTTTGTGAGTTTAAAATTACTTGCTTTCTAGATTATTCTTCTGGGTTTCATATGTCTCATGCTGTGATATATTTTCTCTTTATATACTTCATTCTGCATATTTTCTAACTGCATAATCTCCTAGAATATTTGTTCCTGTGTAGATATTTTTTCTGCCGTGTCTGATGACTTAAAATCCTTTCAGGTTATGAATTTTTGGGCACTATTTTTATAGGTTCTACTTGATTATTTTATAGATTATTTGTTTTTAAACACTCATCCTGTCAACTTTTATTTTAAGTATTACCTAACTACTTAAATCTGTATCATATGAACTTCTTTTTATTGTCTGTCTTATCTCTTGGTGTTTGGTCATGGTAAACTTTTGATTGAATGTTGAATATTACACACACATACACACACACACAATGTAGACTGTTTTCGTAATGTCAGAATTTCTTTTTTTCCTATCAGGCAATTAGATTTAGAGAATAGTTTGACCAATCAAGAATTGAAAGGTTGAGTGCTATATTGCAGCCTTTGTGAATGCTTAATAGTGACAGTTTACACTTAATATGGAATATGACTTCAGGGATTTTAAAGAAAGGAAGATTTCAGGTCTTCACCAGATCCTCTCGTCTTTGACAAATATGACTTAAAAATTTTGTGTCTTCTACATAACAAGACTGAAAAAAGTTATAGAAAACAGCCTTACTTTTGGCTTCCATGCTAACTGGTGAAAAATTCTCAATCACCTAGTTTTTCCTTCTTTTCAGTAGATGAGCATCTCACGTGTGATTACTGTGGATATTCTCAAATGTGTTTAAATAGTTGTTTCTGCATGTTATTTTGGAAGAGTTACTATTTAATAATGATGCTAAAGAAATGTCATAATATTGTGCAAGAAGTAATCTTGTATTCTACTTAAATGGTGATAGATGTACACTTCTACCAAATAGAGAAGGCTCTTTTCCATTATGGCATTTCCTATCAGTGAGTAAACAGAGCCATTATTTGGGACATGGGAAAGGAAAACTGTAGTAAGATTTTGTAGTATTAAGCCTATAGTAAACACTAGTGCTTGGTTGTGCAGGTAAAACTGGCAATATGAATTTTGTAAAGCCTGCCAAGGTAATAAAGCTTTTCTAAACAACTTAAATGAAATAGACTCCAATAAGAAAATAAATGACTACTCAGTATCCTTTGGAAGGAATTGCGGGAAAACAAGAAGCAAATTAAGTTTAAAAGAGTTGTTATTACTATTGATATAAATAATCAAATCAAGTGAAGACCAAGGGTGAAGATAGTTTTAGGAATGACTTTAATCTGAATATTAAATGGTGTCAGAACTCTCTGTCTCCTCTCATTTGTTTCTCAGAAGGATTCTGAGAGTCATCAGTGTTTGAATCATATGCAAAAAATAAAACTATTCACTGTTGAGAATCAGGTTATCTTACAAGGAAGGCAGCTCACACTGTAGACAGATAGCTTGTGTATTCAAGGAATTGAAGATGGAAATATAGTGGATAGATTGTACAGGTATGTAAAATATCAGAAGACTTCAATTCATCAAAGCAACCACTGCAATTTGCGTATACTGCTTATACCAAAGTTGTAATTAAATCAGAATTATATAAAGGCATTATTAAAGTATATTAAGAAGTCTTATAAACATTTGTTTACTATAAGACCTAAAGAAATAACATAATTAGGTTTTTTAAAAAAAATTAATGCATGGATGAAATTCACCTATTTTTAGGACATCCAGATATTGATGTAATAATCATTATCATTTGGTTTTCATTATTTTCCTACTATAAATCTGTTTATTTACTTTTAATGCTTTTGACTTTTATTTTCAAAGGATATGTTTCATACTGTTATACATTAAGAGTCATAGAATAAATCAACAAAGAGTTATGTTTATCTTAAGCAAGATTTGTTACGTGAATTATTACTGTTATGGGCAAAATTGTCTTAAAACACATAAGTTGGGTGTGTTACAAAATAAGCAATTTGAACAAAGGTATAGATTGCTAAGGCTAAAGGTAGACAGTATGCGCAATAATAATTCTGAAGCAAATGAAAAACATTTAAGCAGATACAAATTAGTTGCATGGATATGTATAACAATCCACAAAGCATCTCTTTTACATGAAAGATTGAGAAAAATAATTAGAATAAGAAAACCACAATAAAACTTTTCTGTACATGTGACAGTACCTTAAAAATTGTGTACACGGATAAAAAACTGGGTAAATTCTAAACGCTGAAAATTAAGGTTGAATATATTATTAGCATAAGACATCTAAACCTTCTATGAATGACTAAACTAAGAGACCAAAATATAATGAGTGGTTTTATGAAATTATTGAAGGTCACATGAATTGTAATATGTGAAAATATGAAATTGTCATATGTAAAAAGTAAATTTGGCAGCTATAATCATAGATGAGGAAATAATAATATATATAATAAATTTAATCTTTGTACAAAACAATTAAATTAATGTCTCCAATGAATGTAATATTAAATTTATCTGTCTCTGAAAATGTTATATAATAACAATATAGTATCTAAAACTTTCCCTTCGAAAATTTTCACACCAATGTTATTTTAAATTAAGCCTCTTTAGATAGACTTTGTTTGGTATATATACTGAATTGTTATGAATCAAAATGAATAAAATCAAAATAGACTCATAAACATTCTTAGATAGGATCACATCATAATGATGTTTTGATTTCCTTCTCTTTATATTTTTATAATTCATTGTTCACTGATCTACCCATATCCTCGAGAATTACTCCCAAATATCGGTCCCATTTTAAACAATATGCACATCATTATAGACAAAGGCTATCCTCTTTGTACACTTTGAAAGGACTGCACCCAATGCAACTGCAATAACTACATATTGTGATTTATGAAGATGAAGGTGATGATAGTGAGGGAAGCTTCGAGTGTTAGAGTATTTTATTATGTGCCAAGCAGTATGCTAAATGATTAACATTCAGTATCCATTATCCATAATGAATCTATAAAATATACAGCTTGAATGTGTTAAGTAACTTGCTCAATATCGTTTGACTAGTACTTGGGGAAGTTAAGGCTTCAGGCAGCATCGTCAGTATCTAGAGATGTGTCCTGAAACATTTCATAATTTGATTCTGATAGTATAGTAGTTACCACTAATATATAAACAAATTTAATTCTCCATCAATGAATCTTAAGAAAGGAAGCCCAGGAATATATTAAAAAGAATTCATATTTAATTCTCTAATATCTCAATGTAATAAAATAAAGTACATTTTCTAAACATGTAGTTACCAAGTATGTTATATTAGATATTAAAAGGACAGCAATATTAATTATATAAACTTGATAAGCATGTTCAAAAGCACAGTGTTAGACTGAATTCATTTTTAAAATATTTCCCTCAGTAGGGCATCCTTAATGGGTCAAATCAGAGCTATCTAATAATTAATTTCCTATGAGTTTTATTAGTCTAGAAATATCTACAGAGTATTTTAATTAACCTCATGAGTATCAATGAATATTTAAACATCTCTATTCTCATTATATTTTAATTAATAAATTACCCATGTATTTTATCAGGCCATAAAATTGTATGATTGAAATTGTTTCTAACTGGTGCCATCCACAAAATTGCTTAATTGACTTCCCCTGAGCATCTAAATATGGCATGTCAATATGAAATCAGTAGCAAATGCTGGTTTCCTGAGAAACATCCTAAACTTGTTATATTATTTTTCCACATTAATACTTTGAACAAGACAGGATCAAAATATGTGGACTTTCTTGTTATCGTTTACCAAAACTTATTACTCTATATAATGTCTATAATGTTGTTCCTTGATGAAAGGATTTATCTTCATAGATTCTCAATCATACCCAGGTCAGCTATAAGCCCCCTTGATATGTACATAAAATTTTGTGACTATATGAGAGATTCTGGTACAGAATTGTGGTGTGTAAAATAATATAAAACAACAAAAGTAAGGAGGAGAAAAAAGATAACATGTTTGCATACCAAAATGTAAATCAGTGTTTTCCAACATTGTCTATATGTTTGGCTTCTATCCCTTAAAAGTGTCCCCACTACCCCCAACAGCTATTTTCTCAAAAGTTATAAAAGAAAACTAAATTTCCTCTTTGACACATCTGTCAAAACATCAAAGATTATAGTGTCTTCCATCTGTAGATGATATTTTTCTACATATTTTCTTTATGCACAAAGGTACTAATCATATTTAAGAGATGCAATAATTTGAAAATTTTATTTTTTTTACAAACCTATATTTGCTATTGTAGAAATGACTTCAAACTAGAATCCATCACAAAAGGCTTTTAACAGCTCAAGTTTTATGCAAGAGGGTTTTACATCAAGGCTTTAAAAGACTTTGTATTCTATGAAGCTTTGTAGAAGAGATGAATCAGGACCATACTACAAATTCCATGAACAAAATCTTTACACTGGATTTTAAAAACTGTCTACAGAAAGAAATTTGTCTCACCACAGTAACTCTGCATGTGATAGCTATGGATATCAGGAGAGATTATGAATATAAGAAAGTCATGTTCTTTTACAATTTCTTCCATGAAGAATATGAAAGTGTGTGAGCCATACTGTTTTCTTAAATGTGTTAATTAAACCTTCTTACAGCAAAACTAGTCAGTAAGATTTTCTTCTGTGCCTACAGCCTTCCCTTTCTTACCCAGAAGTGCAAGAAGAAAAAAATTTTGGAATGGCGAATATATATTAAATGTTAAGTGTTTACCTTTTATGACCTACTTGAAATATAAAGATGTTTTTGTTTACACATATACAATTAAATGTGAATTTACTAAGCTTTTTAATTTTCAGCTTATTTGGAATGTGTGTTATTTGAATTTAAAAATTACACTAATAGAATCAGAAAACTCAGAAAATAGCTTTTGTTGACATTTCAAGGAATTTGGCAAGTGCTTGGCTAAAACTGACCTATCTCTGCATGCTCCATTTTCACTGCCACCTACTCCACCTGTGATCCACTCCTAGAAATAGTCACACCACCTAATTAACTGGAAAGCTTTTCTCTCCCCCATATTCTGAAAAGAAATATTCCTCGGCTTAAAGACAGGAACAGGATGGTCCTGAGTAATAAAAAAATAAATGTTCTACTTACCTATCAGTGACTGATATTTAAATGTGAATTATGTCTAGAAGCAAGTGCACCTATTACATATGGGAACAAAGTCCATGTTCAGAGGAAGCTACTTACAGTTTATTTCAAAGATCATGAATTGTCAAAAAATGTAAACGAAAAGAAAAAGAACTTATGATAAAGTCATTGTAGCATTACAGTGAATTTTAAGAACAGAGTAAGTTTTTCAAAAAGACATTATATTTAATGCATGGCAGTCATATTTACTTTGTAAAATACTTTTTTATTTCTTTTATAATGAGAAATTTACTCTACTTCTGGGTCAGAAGTGCTATTTTTCATCCCTAAAATGATTGTATCCCAACTGAATGTACATTTAAAATTTAAACTTTAAAACAGTACTAAGTTTGCCTGTTACTATTGTTATGTTGGTGGAAAGGGGTAGGTTTTCATATAGATAAGGTAAAATCATTGTGTTCTTTTCAAATATTCTTAAATGACTTTTAAAGTAGCGTGAATAGCACATACAGAGAAGTCACAGAGAAAATGAGTATATTAATGAAATGATAAATCATATCATTTTCACCTAGTTTCTAAATAGCAACATCCCAAAAAGTTATTGTTTTTGCATGCATTATTTATTTAATTAAAGTTGTAGTAAAAATAATACAATATTATCTATACTTTGTTTATTCAATCAACAAAATAGTTATGTTTTGTTTTACTTTTGATATATCCAGTATGTAGAAACTATAGAACTGGCAATCGTATTGTGACTGTGTGTCAAAGAGTTATCATTTTATGGATAGACCACATGAGGAATGTAGAAGCAAGCACATTATTTTCTTGATATTTCCACGTCCCACTAAGGTCAGATATTCAGAATCTACAACCTGTTCCTAGTGCGTTTACCTAGTTATCTATTTCCTCTCAAAAGTCCATAATCTGATTGTTAACATTGTTAGTCACATATTTCCTGATTGCCTCTGGGCCTTTCATTCTTCTGCTATTAACAACAATATTTCTATTTAAAGTTTTTATTATTATTATTGTACTTTGGACTCTGGGGTACATGTGCACATCCTGCATCCTGCAGGATTGCTGCATAGGTACATACATGCCATGGTGGTTTGCTGTCTCCATCCCCGCCTCCCCTCCACCATTGCCTGCATCAGGTGTTTCTCCTGGTGGTGTCCCTCCCCATCCTCCCTGCCCCCTGCTATCCCTTCCCTCCCCTCCTCTCCACCCCCCACCTACACCAGTGAGTGTTGTTCCCGTCCCTGTGCCCAAGTGTTCTCATTGTTGTTCACCCACTTATGAGCGAAAACATGCAGCGTTTGGTTTTCTGTTCTTGTGTCGGTTTGCTGAGAATGATGGTTTCTAGATTCATCTATGTCTCTACAAAGGACAAGAACTCGTTGTTTTTTATGGCTGCACAGTATTCCATGGTGTATATGTGCCACATGTTCTTTGCCCAGTCTATCATCGATGGGCATTTGGGTTGGTTCAGTTCTTTGCTACCATAAACAGAGCCGCAACGAACATACATGTGCATGTGTCTTTATAATAGAACAATTTATAAACCTTTGGGTATATACGCAGTAATGGGATTGCTGGATCAAATGGAATTTCTATTTCTAGATCCTTGAGGAATTTCCACACTGTCTTCCATAATGGTTGTACTTTTAAAGTGTATTGTTTAGCCACTTCAAGAATGAAAATATTGCGAGGGCTGATGTCAAAAGCTGTTTAACGAGTTGAGGACATTAAGCTTTTCAAATGTCAAACACCGGGTCAAGAAAAAAGCACAGGGCCAATGTTATGTCAAACACAGGATCAAGAAAAAGAATGTTTGAATTTATATTCAGAAGATTATGGCAGATAGGTATTCGAGGTAGTAATAACCTTTTCTTAACTACTGCAAAATTAAATATTCTGTATTATCTCTAAGTTAATAGCATGGTTTCAGCAAAGCAGTTGCATGGTCCAAAATATAATCAGCCAATCAAAAATAAATCTGCTTGGACTTTTATGCATTTTTAAATTCTTTGTGGAAGCAAAAATTAGAAAATTTACAAGTTGCTTGAAGAACTGTATTAGTTCTTAGAGTGTTCCTGAGATCAGGGCAAGTGTTCCAAAATGATATTTTTATTACAGCCTAAGAAAATTTTTAAAAATTGCAAACTATAGCATGACATCTAGCATATCTCTAAAACCTAAAACATATCTGTACCCCAGCCTTTATATCAGACATGCTGAGAATGTCTTTTGCTCAGATATGATTGAAAAAACTCACAAAGTTGCTGAACATCTTAGATGGCCAGTGTGAATGCCTGACAAAGATAAATGGAAGAGATAAGAAGAACCCTTCTTTGATGGACTCTGATCTCTATTTCCACAGCATTTTCATTATCCCATAATAAGCATTTCTCCTTTTGGAACTATTTTGCCTTATGTGCTTATATCCATCAATTTTTGAAGACATTTTTCTGAACACATATGAAAAATACAGTTCTTTCTCCTAAGGATTGCACAGTCAGGTGTGCTAAAGAGGCACAGCAAAGGAAGGAACAATTATGTAATCACCACAATAGAGGAAAACCCAAAGTTCTACTGATGCACAGAGCCCTAAATGGGAGTTACATGGGCTATGGCAGAGAAGGTGACTTGAGATCTGAGTCATGAAGAATGAGGAGACCACTTTTGAGTTGCCAAAAATACAATTTTATTTCAAAAGGGATATAGAGAAGGAAGTGATGAGCTGTTATGTGGAGGGGAACAATAATTCATGTATTTCTGGATATTGCTGTGTTAATTTGTATGCCTTTTATTCTCACATCCAATTTTTAGCATCTAATAATTAGGGTGTTACCTGTTGTTTGTTTGTTTTTTAAATCAAGCTCCGTTTGTGTTTTCTGAAATGTCTTAAAGTTTGCAGAGCTGATTTTGTAATGGTGTGAATACTTAGATCATAATGAATATTCAGAGATGTTTTTGAGCAGCCAGGTATGACCCCTCCACAGAATATCTCACTTGAAGGTGAAGTAGGTTACCTATTTTGCTCACTCATGTAACCAGCCTATTTTCGACATGAAAGATCTAGGGGAGCTGTTGGATACATTCCTAAGGTCAATTCATATTTTTGAATATTAAACAATAAGGCCCATTCTGTATCTTGATTGTCATGTAGCTGAATGAAAAGGAACAGGAGAAATAAAAAGGGGAGGCAATAGAGTTTATTGCATTGGAAAGATTTCTGGGTTAGGTGAGGAGATTAATATTGCCTCTGATGATTATTAAATACACATACTATAAACTAAAGAAATGTTCTCCCATTAAGGTAGTTGATAATATTGGTTCCTGCACATGCAGGGACAAAGTGTTTTCAATATAGCTTTGATACATGCTGTGATGACAAAGGCCAATTATTTTACATATGTTAAATTTCAAAGTATTTTTTAACACTGAATAAAAATATTTGGAGATAATAAATAAAAGGTAATAAAAAGGTTTTATAGCTGGTGTCAAGTACAAATACAACATAGCAAAGTTACAAGAAGAAAATATTAGTTTTAAAATTTCTATTTGTATAAGAAAGAACATTGGAAAGCAGTCACACAAAACATTGAAAATGAATATAGTAAAAAGGTTCTGTAATAGCAGAGTTATACAATAAAACATTCAGCTCACAAAAGCAGTCATTGACTCTTCAAAAACAATGAGTCTTACTTGAATACCAATTTGAGTCAGCTTGAATTTCATAAAGAGGTGATATATGTACAAATAGCCTCTGATGAGAAGAAAGTATATAAATTTGTGTGTATGTTTTCAGAATGTTGCAGTGACTTAAAAAATAAATTTATCTGTAGAATGTATATACTTAGCAAAGATAAAATTCACTTGAAATGTACTGGTGTAATGAACTAAATTTTAATTTTTGTTTTGTTTTAATTACAATGTAAAAACAAAACCAATGTGTTATGGATTGAATTGCATTCCACACAATTCATATTTTGAACTCCTAGCACCACAGTACCTCAGAATGTGACTGTATTTAGAGGTATGGCCTTTATGGAGATAATACAGTAAAATGAAGTCATATAAGTGGGTTTTAATCCAACATGACTGGTGTCCTTATAAGAAGAGGAGATTAAGACACAGACATACACGAAGGAAAGACACGTGAAGGTACAGAGACAAGACAGCCATACACAAACCAAATGAAAAGGCGTTGAAATGAAACCACCTTTCCAGTACTTTGATCTTAGATGTCTGGCCTCTAGTTCTTCGAAGAAACAAATTTCTGTTATTTAAACTAACCATACTATGGTACTTTGTTATGGCAGTCCTCGTTAAATTGCAGCACAGTTTACAATAGCAAAGACCTGGAACCAACCCAAATGCCCATCAATGATAGACTGGACAGGGAAAATGTGGCACATATACACCATGGAATATTATGCAGCCATCAAAAACGATGAGTTTGCGTCCTTTG
>CAUYQU010092124.1:0-23180 GCA_963574635.1 Cheracebus regulus
TCAAAAGCTAGCAGAAGACAAGAAATAACTAAGATCAGAGCAGAAATGAAGGAGATAGAGACACAAAAAAACCCTTCAAAAAATCAATATATCCAGGGAACGGTTTTTTGAAAACATCAACAAAATAGATAGACCACTGGCCAGACTGATAAAAAAGAAAAGAGAGGAGAATTGAATGGATGCAATAAAGAATGATAAAGGAGATATTACCACTGATTCCACAAAAATACAGACTACCATCAGAGATTACTACAAACAACCCTATGTATGAAACCAGTAAATCTAGAACAAATGGATAAATTCCTGGATACTTACACCTTCCCAAGACTAAACCAGGAAGAAGTCGAAACCCTGAATAGACCAATAACAAGGTCTGAAGTTGAGGCAGCAATTAATAGCCCACCAACAAAAAAAAAGTCCAGGTCCAGACAGGTTCACAGCCGAATTCTAGCAAGTGCACAAAGAAGAGCTGGTACCATTCCTTCTGTAACTATTCCAAACAATACAAAAAGAGGCAATCCTCCCTAACTCACTTCATGAGACCAACATCATCTTGATACCAAAAGCTGGCAGAGACACAACTAAAAAAGAAAATTTCAGGCCAATATCCATGATCGACATTGATGCAAAAATCTTGAATAAAATACTGGCAAATTGAATGCAACGGCACGTCAAAAAGCTTATCCATCATGATCAAGTCAGCTTCATCCTGAGGATGCAAGGCTGGTTCAACATATGCAAACCTATAAATGTAAACCATTACATAAACAGAACCAAAGACAAATACCACATGATTATCTCAATAGATGCAGAGAAGGCCCTCAACAAAATTCAACAGCCATTTATGATTAAAAAAAAAATCTCAATAAACTAGGTATCAATGGAATGTATCTCAAAATAATAAAAATTATTTATGACAAACCCACAGCCAATATCATGCTGAATGGGCAAAAACTGGAAGCATTAAAAGTCTCTGCCAAACCAAACAGGGGTTGCCGGAGGCCCCATCTGGGAGGTCCTGCCCAGTGAGGAGGAGTGGGACCGAGTACCTGCTGAAAGAAGCCGTCTGGCCACATGTTAGTGCAGCAGCAGCAAAGATGGTGGTCTGCCCCTCCCTCTGGGAGCACCATCACATGAGGAATTCAGATCCCTGTCAACTGGAGAACACAGGTGGGGTGGCTGGAGGCCTCAGTTGGCAGGTGAGGAGGAACAGGACCTCCCAGTGATGAGGATCAGGACCAGGCTCCTGCTTAAATCAGCAGTCTGGCCAGGTTTTGGTAGAGCAGCTGTGCTGTGCTGGGTGATCCCTTCCAACCCCCATTGGTTCAGACTCTCCAAAGTCTGATGGTTGAAACAGCTAAGGTGCCTGAACAGCAAAGATGGCAGCCCACCCCTCCTCCTAAAAACTTTTTCTTAGGGAGGTGCAGTGCCATTACCATGGGTGGCTGGAATTCCAAGCCAGTGGGTCTTATCTTGTGAGGTGCCATGGAATTGGGGCCTTCATGGTGTTACTGGATTCAGCCTCTTTCCTAGAGGTATGTGTGGGTGTCTAACTTCCCACCTTGCCAAAGCTGCAGCTACTTTTGCCAAAAAGCCCAAGTATCTAAGACTCCAAGGTCTCTACACATGCCTGAAGAGCTGTTCTACCAAGACTCCACATAATTCTGTCTGTCAGGCTGAAGGCCCGTGGTATAGTGGGTTCACAAGGAGATCTCCTGACCCAAGGGTTGCAAAGATCTGTGGGAGAAGCATGGTTTCTTGGGTCACTCATTCACTCACCACTTCCCTGGGCAGCAGAGGTTCTTTTGGCCCTATATTGCTCCTAGGTGGGCCAATTCCCTGTCTTGCTTTTCTTCACTCTCCATGGGTCAAGTTGTTTCCTTGATTAGTCCCAATGTGAGTACCTGCATGTTTCAGTTGAAGGTGTTGTATTTACTTGCCCTTCTGTTCCTCTGTGATAGCCATGCACACTAGCTGCGTCTAGTTGGCCATCTTGACCACTTCCCTCTAAAGTCATTTCCAACAAATTCAAAAACAACAACAAAAAAGGACACACTCTTTAAAATGCCACAAATCAGGAAAAAACAGAATATCAAATTCTGGAAAATAAGAAATAGATTCATTAATAGACGGCACAAATGTGTATCAAGAGTTGCCATAGGAATTATTTTCAAAACAAAACAAAACACTAAAGCAGCATGTGGACTCCCAGTTAGTCCTTTTGCGTTGGGAATATATAGTTATAATATAGCTATGTTATATATAAGTACACAAAAGTCAATATATTCTTCAATTTCTATATACTTGGCTGAAGTATATATTGGAAACAAAAAGATCCAACTCATGGTAATAGAAAACAAAAAGAAATTTAGAAATAAAGTTTAGAAATTCCTAGGCACTTGGAAAGTAATCCACAATGTATTTAAGATAAATAAGTTTTGTCAAATGGGAAATAGTGTATTTAATAACTCTTCTTAAAGCAAATTATAAAGTTAATTAAGTTTTAAACAAAATTGTAGAAGTACTCTTATTAAAAACAGAGGAAAATACTTCCAAATTTTATAAGGAAAAGTACATAGGAAATAATATTGAAGAATTTCTTTAAGAAAATGCGAGGAAATTGGCCATATGTGAAATACATACTAGGACCACAATCATTAAGGGAATACTTTTTTAAAAGATTAAAATACACAAATTTTTATTTGTAGCTAGTTTCATAAGATTGTTAACTCTGTGACTTATATCAATTTTTATCCCAAGGAGTATAGTTTTCAATGGTATCTTATCTTCTCTACATGTATTAACATCTATCAATGAGTGCTTATTTTTACTTTTTTTTTTTTTTTTTTTTTTTTTTTGAGCTGGAGTCTTGCTCTGTTGCCTGGCCAGGCTGGAGTGCAGTGGTGTGATCTTGGCTCACTACAACCTCCACCTTCTAGGTCCAAGCAATTCTCTTGCCTCAACCTCCCAAGTAGCTGGGACTACAGGCACACTACCACACAGGCTAATTTTTGTATTTTTAGTAGAGATGGAATTTTGCCATGTTGGCCTGACTGATCTCAAACTCTTAACCTCAGGTGGTCTGCCTGCCTCAGCCTCCCAAAGTGCTAGGATTACAGGCATGAGTCACTGTGTCCAGCCAATGAGTACTTATTCTTCTGATAAATACTCTAGCTGCTAGAGTCAACACTGTACATTTCTTGAAAATACTGAGAAAATGTTGAAGACCCTATTACACAACTTGAGAATGTCTCCCAATTGTCAAGGATAATACTAACCATTTTCCAAATGACTAAAAGCTATTTTTCTAAGTTGTGTAACCACAGATGATATGACAAAGAAAAACATCTTTAAAAAGTTAAACATTTTTAAAGCATTTGTTAAACATTTTTAAAAATCACTAGAAATTTTGTGCAAATGGATGACTGGTCCAAAATTTAATTTTCACATATTACTCATCAATAGAAGTTCTATTTATACTTTTTCATATTTGGTCACTTGTGCAAAAGGAAGAAAGGGAGGAAGAAAGGGAAGGAGGGGTGGAGGGAGAAATGGAAAGTAAACCAGAGAAATCTCAATATTATAGTCACAGCAAAAGAAAGGGGACAGATGAAAGTGATATCATGAAGAACAAGAGAGAAGAAGAAAATATGTAAACTGTTGAATATCCCATGAAAGAGGGAAACTAGATAATTTTAAAAGAATGAGAGTATGAATGGAGATATTACTTTATCTAGAAAACATAACACTTCAATTTTCTAGGAGCTCAACACAAATCTTTCTTTTTTCCCCAGACAGGGTCTGACTGTGTTACCCAATACAGTGGCTATTCACAGGCTCAGTCAGGCACAATACAGCCCCAAACTCCTCCTGTCTCAACCTCCAGAGTAGTTGGGATTATAGACACACACCACCATGTCTGCCTTCCCAACACAAAACTTAACCTCAGTTCAAAGTGAAGAGGTTGAAATAGTCTGGTTGAGGTTACAATCAGTTTGCACTTTACTACTCAACTCATTAATTAAACTTAATTTATGTAAATGGTCTAAATATTCAAATACTACTTCATCTACCAATCTACTCGTCAGCTTACGGATTCATAAAGTCATCAAATTATAGAGTTAGAAATACCCATCTAGTCAGCCTTTCAAATACTACAGATTAGGATATTAAACCTCTGTTATTATCTAGATAAAATACCCTATTTTAATTACATCGATGGTTTATGCCATTATTTGCTGTCCTGCAAGTGATATTTTGAAATCTCTTTTTTGTTTGTTTGTTTTTTTGAGCTGAAGTCTCACTCTGTCACCCAGGCTGGAGTACAGTAGTGCAATCTCGGCTCACTGCAACCTTCACCTCCCAGGTTCCAGAAATTCTCCTGCCTCAGCCTCCCAAGTAGCTGGGATTACAATCTTTTGAATTTTCATTTTTAGTCAGTTCAATTTTTTTTTTGACCTATGGGTCATTTAGAAATGTGCTATTTTATTTGTAAATACTAGGAGATTTTGCAGATAGATGTGTTATTGATTCCTATCTTAATTCTATTGTGGTCACAGTACATATCTTATTTCAATATTGTAAAATGTATTTGGGCCAGTTTTATGATACGGCCCAGAACATGGTCTATCTGTGAATGTTTATTCTCTGTTGTTTCTGGGAGTGTTCTATAAATATCAATTAGGTTAAGTTCCTTGATACTGTTGTTCAAGTCTTCTATATCCTTCTTGATACTCCATATGTCCTATTAATAACCGAGAGAGAATTATTAGTCTTAAACTATAATTGTAGACTTAACCATGTCTCTTTAACAACTGTCAATTTTTGTTTCAAGTATTTAGAATCTCTATTATTAGGTGTGTGTGTGTGTGTATATATATATATATATATATATATATATATATACATGATTATATTTTATTGATAAATTGACCCCCTTTTCACCATGAAATCTCCCTCCATCTCTAATAATATTCTTTGTTCTTAAGTAGATTTTAGCTATATTATGCCTTCAGTTTTCTTATAAGTTTGTCATAATAGAGCTTATTTCATTTTTCACCTTTTTCAGTTTCTTTAGAATTAAAATGAATTAGTTTTAAAAAGTATATATTTGTCTTGATTTTCTATTCCCCTTTCATTCTTTTAATTAGAATTTAATTTAATGTAATTATTAATGTATTGGGGCTTAAATCTACCTTCTTGCTCTTTGTCTTCTCTTTATCACAACTATTCTTTTTTCTTCCTATTCTCTTTTTCTTTCTTCTTTTGTATTATTGGTTTGTATTGCATTTTATCTCCACTGTTTGTTTATTACCTGTATGTTGTTTTATTTATTTTTTGTGTGATGGCTCTAGGATGTACAGGATGCACCTTAAATTTAATTTAGTCTGCCTTCAAGTAACGTTGTATTTCACATAAAACATAATAAAATTAAAATAATACATTTCCATTTCCTCCTCCAGTGATTTTGTGCTATTTTTGTCATATGTTTCACTTCTACATATTCTATAAACTGCATAATGCATTGTCATTATTTTTGGTCATTATTTTTGGATCAACTAAAGTTTTTTTAGTTGGTTATTATTTAGGGTCATTTTTTTAGTTGATCTTTATTTTTGGATCCACTAAATTTTTTTCTCACACCAGTTAGAATGGTGATCATTAAAAAGTCAGGAGACAACAGACGCTGGAGAGGATGTGGAAAAATAGGAATGCTTTTACCCTGTTCGTGGGAGTGTAAGTTAGTTCAACCATTGTGGAAGACTGTGGCAATTCCTCAAGGCTTTAGAACCAGAAATGCCATTTGGCCCAGCAATCCCATTAGTGGGTATATACCCAAAGGATTATAAATAATTCTATTATAAAGACACACAATATGTTTATTGTGGCACTATTCATGATAGCAAAGACTTGGAACCAACCCAAATGCCCATCAGTGATAGACTGGATAAAGAAAATGTGACACATATACACCATGGAATAGTATACAGCCATAAAAAGGATGAGTTCATGTCCTTTTCAGGGATATGGATGAAGCTGGAGACCATCATTCTCAGCAAACTAACACAAGAACAAAAAACCAAATACCACATGTTCTCACTCATATGTGGAAGTTGAACAATGAGAATACATGGACAGAGGGAGGGGAACATCACAGACCAGGGCCTGTCAGAGGGTAGGGAGCTAGGGGAGGATAGCATTAGGAGAAATATCTAATGTATATGATGAGGTGATGGATGCAGCCAACCACCATGGCATATGTATACATATGTAACAAACTGCACATTCTGCACATGTATCCCAGAACTTAAAGTATAATAAAAAGAAAATGAAAAACTAAGAAAAAAAATTATTTTTACATATGCAATTATGTTTTCTGATTCTTTTGATTCCTTTATGTAGATCTGCATGTTCATCTGACAATTTCAGCCTCATGAGCTACATTTAACATCTCTATA
This sequence comes from Cheracebus regulus, assembly GCA_963574635.1. Lineage (NCBI taxonomy): Eukaryota > Metazoa > Chordata > Mammalia > Primates > Pitheciidae > Cheracebus > Cheracebus regulus. Next base: position 6,459 of record CAUYQU010092124.1, read on the forward strand.
GTTCAGGCCCAGTGGTCATGAATTCTCTCACATTTGCTTGTCTACAAAAGGTCTTTATCTTGCTTTTATATTTAGAATCAAATGTTCACTGGATAAAGAATTATAGATTGACAAGTTGGGTTTTTCCCTGATAGCACTTTCAAGATATGCTTTGAATGTCTTCTGCCTTTCATAATCTCTGACAAGGAGTCTGTTGTCATTCTTTTTATATCTCGTTTTTTTTCCAGCTGCCTTTAAGTCTTAGTCTTTACCCTTTTTGTGAAATAGTTTGTTGCAATGTGCTTGGTATTAGAAATTTGGAAAATCTTTATTATTTTGTTGATTTTTTTTCCTTGAAATTTTCTTATCTCTTTGGAACTCAAATAGCACACTTGATAGACCACTTGATGTTGTCCCACAGTTCCCTGAGGATCTAACCATTTTACTAAGTTTTGTTTTTTTCCTTTGTGCCTCAAGTAGCTTCTATCATTATGGTTTAAGTTCATTTATCTTTTTTTTTTTTTTTAACTTGTGTCTACTATGCTATAAATCTTATCTAGTGTATTTCTCATTTCAGTATTTCTCATCTCTAGTTCTATTTGGTTCTTTAAAAAATCTTCCATTTCTCACCTCATGATGTTCATGTTTTCATGTTTTCCTTTAAATCCCTGCTCATATACAGAATAGAATAGTTATTTTGAAGTCCTTTTCTGCCAATTCTTTCACCTTTATCATTTCCTGGCTTGTTTCTCATGGCCATTTTTTCTTTTAGTCATAGATGCATTTTCTAGCTTTTTTCATATTCAATAATTCCTGACTAGAGGCTGGATATTGGGTTGTTACATACTTGAGTTCTGGATTTTGTTGTACTTGTTCTGGCAGGCTTTGTTTCTCATAGTAAGCTTGATCCTCATGAGGCTATTTTTTAACTTTTGTTAGTGTGATGCTAGAGTAGCCTTTATCCTAAGCATTATTTAACAATAATATTAAATTAAGAACATTTTGACATTTCTGCTGAATTCCCTGAGTGCCTAAAATGACTTGTTAGCCAGTGAAAGTTTGGTTCTCTATCCTGTGTGATCTGTGGAAATTATTTTATTTACACCTCCCAGATATTTCTTCACTAGTTTCGTGTACTATCACTCTATGTGCACACAATTTAGAATTAAAAAATACTCTAGGAGACTCTCAAATTATTTCCTAAACTTCCTTTTTCTATGTAGTACCTCCCTCTCTGCCCCATGACCTCTATATTCCTCAGTTTTCTTAAAGTCCAATCTCTCTCCTCTCTACTTAACATTTCTCTCCCTATAGCTCAGTATTATCTGTGGTATTAGGCATTCACTGGGGATCTTGGGACATATTCCTTGCAGATCAGAGGAGACTAGTCACTGAATTTCACACTTCACTTTCTTCACATATACACTAACATGCTCTGAATTAGGCCGACATGTTTCTCTTCTAAAGTCTAATGTTGGGAATCTATTCCAATTCAAAACATATGTAACAAAGTGTGTCTGCACGTGTATATACGTGTGTGTATGTGTAATTAACAAATTCTCAATAATAGATTCCTCCGTATATTTTCCTTAAACATTTTCACATGCCAATTTTTCTGCTTGTGCATTTTAGCAGGTAACTAAACTGATCAATGAATAAAAGAATGTAAAAAGAAAAACAAATGCTATTTCTAAAAAGAGTTAAGATATAGTATTATGTTGAAAGACCAACATGTACATAATAGAGTAACATTTTATGTTAAGATAATTGTACTTTAATCATATAATGATATTACATGTATTTGCTGCAGCATTTTCTTTCTTTTCTTTTCTTTTCTTTTTTTTTTTTTTGAATCAGAGTCTCGCTCTGTCACCCAGGCTGGAGTGCAATGGTGTGATCTTGGCTCACTGCAACCTCCGTCTCCCAGATTCAAACAATTTTCCTGCCTCAACATCCTGAGTAGCTGGGACTACAGGTTCTTGCCATCACGCCCAGCTAATTTTTATATTTTTAGTAGAGGCCGGGTTTCGCCATATTGGCAAGGCTGGTCTCAAATTCCTGACCTAGTGATCTGCCTGCGTCGGCATCCCTAAGTGATGGGATTACGGGCGTGAGCCACCGCGCCCGGCTGTGCTGCAGCATTTTCACAGGAATTGTCAGATTAAAAGTTTGAGAATCATCTATAAATTTGGTGTTAATTCTCTATATCAGAAAGACAGCTTCTGATTTTAGGGGTATTCTAATGAGAAAATTTTGATATTTTTTATAAAAATGTAGTTTATGATAAAGCTAATTGAAGTGTATGTTGTTGAAAGGTAGAAGCTGTGGTTGTATTATAATGGCCTACCTTCCTTTTTAATTAATAAAAGTTGAAAGTTTATTAAATTTAGGGAAAAAGACAACTAAGTTTTACCTAATACTAATTTAACCCTCTGTTGACATAATTTCAATTAGGAGAATTCATTAAAAGCCTGTGGGTAATGAAATATTGTTTTCGAAACAGGAAAATGTATGTTGCTCTTCTAAAAGCAAAAGCTGAAGATGAAATAGAGATGACAGGTGGGAAAGGGAGAAACAGTCACACTTGCTTTTCCTCTTTCCACCTAAGACAAAGCTTATGAAAGGAAGGGCATCCCTCTTGTTACCTTTGGTCTCTGCAGAAAGCTTGACTTTAAGAAAATGAACAAAAGGAGAAGAATCCTATTCTCAGGACAGCATTTTAGGAAAAGTAACAGATTCTGCAATAGATTATAGAATGGTTGAGCAGGTATGGTATAAAATTATTAATAATTATCCTGAAAGGAAAAAAAAAAAGGCCAACTAGATGCAACCAGGAAATGCCCCCTCCCACTGAGAGAAACCAAAATGTCAAGTAAACCATCATACTTTGAACAGATTTTTTTTTTTAAGACAGAGTCTCGCTCTATCACCTAGGCTGGAGTATGCAGTGGTGCAATCTCAGCTCACTGCAATCTCTGCCTCCCGGGTTCAAGTGATTCTCCTGCCTCAGCCTCCCAAGTAGCTGGGATTACAGGCATGTGCCACCATGCCTGTCTAATTTTTGTATTTTTAGTAGAGACAAGGTTTCACCATGTTGCCCAGGCTGGTCTCAAACTCCTGACCTTAAATGATACAGCCACCTCAGCCTCCCAAAGTGCTGGGATTACAAGTGTGAGCCACCGTGCCTGGCCAGAACAGATTTTTTGAGAGAAAACACTGAAAGGCAATGGAAAGGTGACACAAACACCCAAGTTGAAGAAGGAACAGGCTGGGAAACCTGCACAGAGTTACTGTGTGCCAGGATCAGCTCCTGGTTCTGAACAGGTCTTAGCGTGAAGGAACTGCAGAGCACCACACTCCTGCTGTGGACCCCTGGGATCCTAATTGCAAGAGATCTCACGACTCCCCGAGATATTGGCAGGAGGAAATGGTCCCGAGAGTAGGCAGAGGCAGAGCTCAAACTTGCACAGAGTCCAGAAAGTTTTGCACCTGGGGTAGCTGCAACAAAATGCAACCATAGACGCTCATGCCCCCAGGCTCTTTAGCTTACTCTGAGTGGCTCTAGTCCCTGCTGACATCTGGGCCAATAGAGAGCAGGGCTGTCTTTGCCACAGGACTGGGCACTTCTAATCTGTGTGCCTTCTGCCTGCTGGTCCTTCCCAAGGGCCCTGGCTGGCCACTCCCACAGGAGGATACACCCAGCACAGCCTCTACTGCCCCACCTGAGTGTTTTGCGGGCGGCCAGAGAGCAGTTCAGCAAACCCAGCACAGCCAGCATTCCACCCAGAGGGGCTAGAGGAAAAGCCACAGGCTCTGTCTCAACCACACAGGGTTTGCGCTTACTGCTCAGGTGTATCGAGCTGAGATCTGAGGCCTGGCTCAAGCAGGGGAGGAGCCCCACTCTCAGAACGCCGAGAAGAGTGAGCTATGGTTCGTGAGCCGGTGCAAGGAGTTAGGCATTCTTTCTTCCATAAGACAAGTCCAGGAAGGGTGTACCCTGTTTGCCAGTACATCCTCTACCCATGAGAATCCCATGGCCTGGAACACCTAAACAGCTCAGCAATCTGGGTGCAGAAGGATTAGGTCAAATCTAGCTTCTTGGGCCTGCTTCTGGGACACACAGTGGAGGAAGACCTGGTCATGGGAAGCATGAGCTGGGTGGTCCCCCACAGAGATCTGCTGGGCAAAAATTCCTGGGCTAGGGGCACCACATGAGCTGAACACTCACAGCATCATTGGCCTTCCCAAGGATCCTCTGCCCTTGACCCGTTTCATCACTGGACCGCCTGCAGATATACACTACAACTTTCCCTGACTCTGCCAAGTGCAGAGGACCAGCAGGTACCTGGGTAGTTATGGGTCTCTTGGCAACATAACATTCCTCTTTGGCTGCTCCTAAAAGAGGTGGAGAATGCAACCAGCAAGGGCCACCAATGGGGCTAAGGAAACACTATCAGTGATTGGAGGGGGCTTCCCAAGTCTCCAGAATAGACTTGGTGAAAGGTGACATCTGTTACCCCTTATTTCCCACTCCCCAGAGCGCTGCTGCAAACATGAAAATGCAAAAAACGCATGTGGCTAAGAACCCCTCTGCCCGCCCTACTCTTAAGTGCCATCTGCTGGAATGAAGCCTGAATTACACCACCAAACAAAAATAAATTCCTTCAGCACAACTTGCCTATGAAACCCAACGTAGGAATCGAGCCACAACTAAGGAGCTGGTACAGAGCCGTGGCCCTCTAAAAGCACCTATAAATGATGCACATTTGTAGTGTGTATTCCATACACATCATCAACTACAGTCAAGCCCACAAGTGCAAAAAAAGAACATAAAAACAAAAAGGCCCATCTAAACAACAGCAACTTTAAAAAGATTTTTAAAAACCACTCATCTCAGATGAGAATCAATGCAAGAACTCTGCCAATTTAAATACAGTGTTTCCTAACCTCCAAAGGATTTCACTAGCTTCCCAGCAATGGATCCTAACCAGATTAAAATGGTGGAAATGGCAGACATAGAATTCAAACCGTGGATGGCAAGGAAGCTCAATGAGATTCAAGAGAAAGTTGACACTTTGGGAGGCTAAGGCAGGTGGATCACCCGAGGTCTGGAGTTCAAGACCAGTCTAGCCAACATGGCGAAACCCCATCTCTATTACAAATACAAAAAATTAGCCTGAGGTGGTGGTGCGTGCTTGTAGTCCCATCCACTTGGGAGGCTGAGGCAGGAGAACTGCTTGAACCCTGGAGGCAGAGGTTAGTGAGCCAAGATTGCACCACTGCACTCCAACCTAGGAAACAGAGTGAGATTCCACCTCCAAAAGAAAGAAAGAGAAAGAAGGAAAGGAAAGAAAGAAAGAAGGAAAGGGAGGAAAGAAGGCAGGGAAAGAAAGAAAGAAGAAAGAAAGAGAAAGAAAGAAAGGAGGGAGGGAAGGAAGGAAATAGAAAGAAGAAAAAGAAAGAAAGAAAGTTGAAACTCAATCCAAGGAAGCCAGTAAAATAATCCAAAAGTAGAAATGTAACAAGGCCATTTTAAGAAAGAATCAAATTGAACTTCTGGAATTGAAAATTTGCTACAGGAATTTCAAAATACAATTGGAAGCTTTAATAACAGACTAGTATATGCTGAGGAAAGAATTTCAGAACTGAAATCAACTCAATCAGAGAAAACTTAAGAAAGAAAGAAGTTAACAAAACCTACAAGAAATGTGGGATTATGTAAAGAGACCAAACCCACAACCCAATGGCACTCTTGAGAAAGAAGGAGAGTAACTTGGAAAATATGACTGAGAATATAGGTCATGAAAATTTTTGTCATTTTGCTAGAGAGTTCAACATGCAAATTAAGAAATTCAGAGAACTCCAGCAAAATATTATAGAAAACAACCAGCCTTAAGACATGTAGTAATTAGACTTTTCAAGGTCAACATGAAAGAAAAAATCTTAAAGCCACCTGCAGAAGACTCACATCACTTACAAAAGGAACCCCATCAGGCTAGCAGCAGACTTCTCAGAAGTGACCTTACAAGCCAGAAAATATTGGGGGTCTATTTCCAACATCTTTAAAGAAAAGAAGTTCAAACCAAGAATTTCATATTCCACCAAATTCGATTCATAAACAAATGAAAATTAAAATCTTTTCCATACAAGCAAATGCTGAGGGAATTAATTACCTCTAGACTAGCCTAACAAGAAGTCCTTTTATTAACATATAAATTGCTCACAATAGAGCCTCAAATAGCTCAAACCCATTGTCATCTTCTTCTTTTAGTTAATTTTTTTTCCAACTTTTAAGTTCAGGGATACATGTGCAGGATGTGCAGGTTTGTTACATAGGTAAACATGTACCATGTGGGTTTGCTGCACAGAACATCCTATCACCTAGGTGTTAAGCCCAGTATCCACTAGCTACTCTTTCAGTTGTTCTCCCTCCTCTTACTCTCAATCTTCTGACAGGTCCTGTGTGTGTCGGTCCTTCCCACCCTCAGCATGTCCGTGTGTTCTCATTGTTCAGCTCCCACTTATAAGTGAGAACATGCAGTATTTGATTTTCTGTTCCTGGATTAGTTTTCTGAGGATATTGGCTTCCAGCTCCATCCATGTCCCTGCAAAGGACATAATCTCTTTCTTTTTCATGGCTGCATAGTATTCCATGGTGAATAGTACTGCATTTTCTTTATCCAGTCTATCATTGATGGGCATTTAAGTTGATTCCATGTCTTTGCTATTCTGAAAAGGGCTGCAATGAACACACACATGCATGTCTCTTTATAATAGAATGATTTATGTTCCTTTGGGTATATACCTAGTAATGGGATTGCTGGGTCAAATGGTATTCCTGCCTCTAGGTCTTTGAGGAATAACCACACTGTCTTCCACAATGGTTGAACTAATTTGCACTCCCATCAACGGTGTAAAAGCGTTCCTTTTTCCATAAGAGGTCCTTAATGAAGCTCTAAACATGGAAACAAAAGAACAATACCTGCCACCACAGAAACACACTTAAGCACACAGTCCACAGACCTTATAAAGCATCTACGCAATCAAGAGTACAAAGCAACCAGCTAGCAACACCAGAACGAGATTAAAATCTTTCTTATAAATATTAATCTTGGATATAAATGGCCTAAATGCCACCATTTAAAAGTCACAGTATAGCAAGTTTGATAGAAAAATAAGACCCAACTGCCTATTGTCTTCAAGAGATCTATCTCAAATATAACAACACCCACAAGCTCAAAGTAGACAGATGGAGTAAGAGCTATCATGTGAATGAAAAACACCAAAAGAGCAGGGATCACTATTCATATATCAAGTAAAAGAGATTTTAAACACACAACAGTTAAAAAGTACAAAGAAAGACATTATATAACGATAAACTGTCGAATTCAACAAGAAGATTTAATTATCTTCAATATATACACACTCAACATTGGAGCATCCAGATTCATACAACAAGTATTTCTAGATCTAAAAAGAGACTTAGCCACACAACAATAGTGGGGAACACCAGCACTTCATGGCAACATTAGACAGATCATTGAGGCAGAAAACTAACAATCAAATTCAACACTTGACCAATTGGACCTAAGAGACATCTACAAAATATTCTACCTCAAAACCACATAATACACATAATTCTCATGTGCACACAGAACATACACAAAGATCAACCACATGCTCAGCCATAAAGCAAGTCTCAGTGAATTTTTTTAAAAAGCTGAAATTATACCAGCCATACCCTCAAACTGCCATGGAATAAAAATAGACATCAAAACCAAAATATCTCTAGAAACCACACAATTACATAGAAATTAAATAACTTGCTACTGAATGACGTTTGTGTATACAATAAAATTAAGGCAGTCATTTTTTAAAATCATTGAAGTAAATGAAAACAGAAAGAAAATATGAAAATCTCTGAGATGCAGTAAAAGCAGTGTTAAGAGGAATGTTTATATCTCTAAATGCCTATTTTAAAAAGTTAAAAAGCTCTCAAATTAATGATCTAACATAACAACTAGAAGAACTAGAAAAACAAAAATAAACTAACTCCAAAGATACTGAAAAATAAATAAATAAATCAGAGCATAACTGAATGAAATTGAGACACAAAAATCCATACAAAGGATCAGCAAATCCTAAAGTTGGTTCTTTGAAAGGATAAACATGATTGATACACTGCTAGCTAGATTAACAAAGAAAAAAGTAAAATAATCCAGATTAGCACAATCAGAAATGACGGAGATGACATTACAACCAATCTCACAGAAATACAAAGGAATCTCAAAGACTGCTATAAATACCTCTATGTACACAAACTAGGAAATCTAGAGGAAATGGATAAATTGTGGAAATACACAGACTACCAATATTGAAACAGGAAGAAACTGAAACCATCAACGGTCGAATACTGAGTTCTTAAATTGAATCAGTAGTAAAAAACCTAGCAACCAAAAAAAGTTCTGGAACAGATGGATTCACAGCCAAATTATACCAGACATACAAAGAAGAGCTGGTGCAAATTCTACTGAAGTTACTCCAAAAAATCTAGGAAGATGGACTCCTCCCTAACTCATTCCATGAAGCCAGCATCATCCTGATGCCAAAATCTGGCAAAGACACAATGAAAAAAGAAAACTGCCAGCCAATATCCCTGATGAGTATAGGCACAAAAATCTTCAACAAAATACTGGCAAACTGACTCCAGTAGCACATCAAAAAGTTAATTCATCATGATCAAGTAGGCTTTATTGCTGTGAAGCAAGGTTGGTTCGACATATGCAAATTAGTAAATATGATTCACCACATAAACAGAATTAAAAACAAAAACCAAACGATGATCTTAAAGACACTGAAAAAGCGTTTCACAAAATCCAACATCCCTTTATGATGGAACTCCTCAGCAAACTCGGAATCAAAGGAACATACTTCAAAATAATTAGAACCATCTATGACAATCCCATAGCCAGCATCATACTTAATTGGCAAAAGCTGGAAGCATTCCTCCTAAGAAGTGGAACAAAATAAGGATGCCAAGTCTCACCACTCCTATTCAACATAGTGCTGGAAGTCCTAGCCAAAAAAATCAAGCAGGAGAAAGAAATAAAAGGCATCCAAATAATAAAGAAGAAGCCAAACTATCTCTCTTCACTGACAATATGATTCTATGCCTAGAAAGTGATAATCTACCAAAAGGTTTCTAAAACAACCAGTAATGTTTCAGGATACAAATTCAATATACAAATTAGTAACATTTCTATACATCAATAATGTTCAAGCTGAAAGCCAAATCAAGAATTCAGTCCCATTTATTATAGCCACAAAAATAAAATACCTAGGAATATAGCTAACCAAGTCAGTGAAAGATCTCTACAAGGAGAATTACAAACACTGCTGACAAAAAAATCAGAGATGACATAAACAAATGGAAAACACTCCATATTCATGGATTAGAAGAATCAGTATCATTAAAATAATCATACTGCCCAAAGCAACCTACTACAGATTTAATGCTATTCCTATCAGACTACCTACTTTTTCACAGAATTAGAAAAAGAAAATTATAAAATTCATGTGGAAAGAAAAAAAGAACCCAAATTGCCAAAATGATCTTAAGCAAATAGAACAAAGTGGGATTCATCACATTACCAGGTTTCAAAGTGTACTACAAGTCTACAGTAACCAAAACAGCATGGTACTTGTACAAAGAAGACTCATAGACAAATGGAACAGGATAGAAAACTCAGAAATAAATCTGTGCACCTAAAACTATCTGATCTTTGAGGAAGTCAACAAAAATAAGCAATGGGGAAAGGACCTATTCAGTAAATGGTGCTGGAATAATTGGCTAGCCATATATATAAGAATGAAACTAGACCTGTACCTTTCACCATACACAAAAATTGGCTGAAGATAGATTAATGACTTAAATGTAAGAACATAAGCTATTAAAATCCTATAAGAAAACCTAGAAAATATCCTTCTCAATGTCAGTGTTAGCCAAAAAAAAAAACTGTGGCTAAGTCCTCACAAGCAATTGTAATAAAAACAAAAATTGGTAAGTGGGACATAATTAAACTAAAGAGTTTCTGCAAAGCAAAAGAAATAATCAACAAAGTAAACAGCCAGCCTACAGAATGGAAGAAAATGTTTGCAAATTATGCATCGGACAAGGGTCTTATGGAACTTTTAAACAAAACAAGCAAAAAACAAGTAACTCGATTAAAACATGGGCAAAGGATATGAAACATCAACTCAGAAGAAGACATATGAGTGACAAACAAACTTATGAAAAAATGCTCATCATTACTCGTCATCAGAGAAATGCAAATCAACACCACAATGAGACACTATCTCACACCAGTCAGAATGGCTATTAATAAAGTCAAAAAACAACAGGTGTTGGCAGGACTGCAGAGAAAAGGGAACAGTAATATGGTGTTGGTGGAAATGTAAATAACTAGTGGAAAGCAATTTGGAGATTTCTCAAACAACTAAAAATAGAACTACCTTTCAACTCAGCAATCCTTTTCTGAGTGTACACCCAAAGGAAAATTTAAAAAGCCACATGCACCTGTATGTTCATCACAGCACTATTCACAATAGCAAAGACATGAAATCAATGTAGGTGCCCGTCAGTGGTGGATTAAAGAAAATGTGGTACATACATACTATGCAGCCATAAAAAAGAATGAAATAATGTCCTTTGCTGCAACATGGATACAGCTAAAGGCCATTATCCTAAGAGAACTAATGCAGAAACTGAAAACCAAATACTGTGTGTTCTTACTTATTGGGAGCTAAACATTTGATACGCAGAGCCATAAAAATGGAAACCACAGGCACTGAGGACTACTAGAGAGGGGAAGGAGTGGCGGGGGAAAGGTTGAAAAACGGCCCATTGGGTTCTATGCTCCCTACTTGAGTGATAAGTTGAATTATACCCAAACTTCAGCATCCTACAGTATACCTTTGAAACAAACCTGCACGTGTACCCCTGGATCTAAAATAAAAGATGAAAAAATATTATGTTGGTACTTTATCCATTTGGCATATTGCTGTTTGCTGATTTTTCAAGAGGTAAGTTTGTCATCCCAGGATAAAAGCGCTCTTCTTCTCGAGAAAGTGGTATCACCTATTCTGTTTTATACCCAGAGCTAGGCATGTAGTGGAACTTTAATTTTCAACTCTTATTTATTTATTTATTTGAGACAGAGTCCCTCTCTATTGCCAGGCTAGAGTGCAGTGATGTCATCTTGGCTCACTGCAACATCCACCTCTGGGATTCAAGCGATTCTCCTGCCTCAGCCTCGAGTAGCTGGGACTACAGGTGTGCACCACCACGCCTGGCTAATTTTTGTATTTTTTTGTAGAGACTGGGTTTCACTGTATTGGTCAGGTTTGTCTGGAACTCCTGATCTCAGGTGATCCACCCACCTCAGCCTCCCAGGGTGCTGGGATTACAGGCGTGAGCCTCCACTCCCAGCCTGTACTTAATTTATTTTCTCAGCCTATTTGTTCTTTTCATTAACTTTGTTAGCTCCTGAATTTTGATCTTGTAGGGATCTTTGTTTTTTATCTTCTTTCTACAAGGGGAAATGATCAAGAGTACTTGAACAGGCCTTATGACTCAGATCCTTAAGAGAAAATCTTAGTAAAAAGTTTAGAACTTTGTGCTGTAGCAGAAATATGTTTGTTTCATTTCTCCTTTTATTGGTTGCAAATGAGAGAAATAATGGCAATGACCCGATTGCTTGCCCTGACAACGGTGAAACAGGACTCACCCAATATTGTTTTTCAAGGCAGGAGCAGTACCTTTATTATCTTCCCCTTTTGAATGACCCTTAAGAGCAAGGACAGAGCTGACTACATTTTCTGAGAAGATTAAAAATGAAATCTGTTATTGGTAAGAGCAGTCAATGCCACACAGATTTCCTGTTTCATCAAATGGTTAATAGCTGAGATTTATTACAGACAGAATTAAGACCACCTGCTTCTCCACCTTGTACCATTTCACTGCTAATAATAATAGCAATGAATTTGGAAGTGGGAGTTATTAAAAGTTCCCTTTTGTTTATAGTAAACACTTCCTATACCTCAAATCTTTAAAACTTAAGAGTTAAAAATATTTTCTTCTTAAATCCTGCCTGCCTAATCTGACTACTCTGAAAACACCTTTGCCTTCTGCGTTTTTTCTGTATTCCTTGGGACTTATAGCTGCAATTGACTCTCTTTAATACAGTGCCTCCAATGTATTTAAGCCTCTTTCACATAAGTATACTGAGTTTCCATTTATATATTCATATAATAAATATTTGGCGAGTCTCTCTTGTGTGGCAGCCACTCTTTAGGGTGCTAGGGACAGAGCATTGATCAAAACAGACAAGGTCCTCCTTCTCATGGAGTTTACATGAGTAAATGAGTAAACAAATAAATAAAATAGATCATTTATAAGGGATATAAAAATAACAAAAGATGGTAATATTATAGAGAGTGACCAGAGAGCCACTTTAGATTGAATAGGCAGAATATGAATCTGTTATAACAAAGACTTGAAGTTAACCATTCAAAAGTTAATTATGAGAAGATTTCAGGAGAAGGGGCAAGTATAAATGCCCTAAACTGAGGATGTGTTTGAATAAATCTAGGCACAGAACTAAGGTTCATTCAGAGAGAGTGACATTATTTCTAGCTCATGTGAGAAATAAAGTCTGCATACTTCTAATGTTCAGTAAAATAACAATTTTTCAAAGATAGAATTTTAACTGGAAATTCCCTTGTTTAAAACCACATTATGAAAAAATCAAACAAAATGCTAGAAATTTATTCGCTGACAATATCTTTATCTTCTGGGAGTAGTTGTGGTGTTTGTGGAGAAGTAACAAAAAATTAGAAAGGAGTGCAATAGCAGAAAGTGCTTAGATAGCCTCACTGTGTTAGTAACACGTATTTCAGGCCACTGTAGGTGTTTGAAGAGTGGGTACACCCAAGCAGCTTGTTAGACCTAAAAACACCTAGAATTCCTTAATCATAAACTTCTTCTATTTTCAAAATTGACAAAAATAATTGATATTGGTAGATATTTTGGAAGTTGAGACAAGAAATAAAATGCTCTGGATTTCACCCTGTAAATATCAGTTCTAAGGCCAGATTATTAATCTTCCTGAACAAATAAACATCAGAATAGCCTGATTTTCCTTTTTCTTTGTTTTTGCCAAAATTACAAATATTTTCATAAGGTAAAGAAGTAATTACAGTAATTACTTATTTGCTTATTTTTGCAATTCTATTCAAAGTACAACAAATAATTTATTAATTCTTTTAATGGCAAAAAATATGTCATGTGTTTGCAAGTAACTTTCAGCAGCTGTTGGATTCATGTTGGGGTCTATAATCGTTCTTAAGGTAATAAACATTAAAAGTAAGTAAAACTTCAAATGCATTATTATATTCTGGAAAAAGAATTGAGCAGGAGAGGGCATGCTGGTTGGGAAAGGGATGGGAAGTTGGCATCGTGTTCTAGCTCAGAGGTGGTTCTCAAGTCACATCTGTATGCATTCATGTCTGAGTCATAGAAAGGGCTGTCAGCAGAAACAAACAAATAATATTTACAAGAAAATTGTGATATTTTATGAGTAAAGGCTCCTTAATTGTTTCTAAGCAATCTTGCCTCTACAAAATCTCCTTAGTGATAATCATGCTGAACTGAAACAGTGATAAGGGCTAAAGGAAGGGTTTTGTTTTTTTTCTTCCTCAGCATGGCTGTAGAGAAGTATCATGATGAGATTATATGTATTGGGATCTTCACGAGAAGCAAGAGCACTCTGGGGAACCAGCTCAGGGATGGGGCACTGTTGAACCCTTTGCAGCTGGGTATTGGAGAGATATCACTATACCAATTGGTGGATGAAAAATGGTAGTTGAGAGAACAAGCTGGAAACATTTATCATATATGTCTAGGAGATGGCAGAAATAGTCAACAATATTGAGGTTGTGGGTGGGAGAAACTAAAATGCACAATAGAATTAGCCAGAAAATTCTAAATTAGTTACAGTTACTTGTTATGGTGAGAATCAATCAAAACAGTATCCTTAAGACTTTGTAAAGGTTTGTTTTCAAATAAGTGATTAAAATTATGAACCCAGGCTACAATTTTAAATATATCCTCCATACAAGGAAATAATGAATTATTCAGTAAATGACAAGCAATCATTTGCATTAATGATGATGAAATTAGCTCCAATCCAGATTTTGCTGTAATATATGTAATAGTATCTATTCCAGAGGAGTCACTGTGGACACAGACTTTCAAGCACACTAAAACAACCTGGAAACTCTTCTAAATCATTTTTCATTTAACTGGGAAGCTTCACTTTATATCCTGAGAGAAAATGCGAGGAGCAAGGGAAAGAAATACAAGACAACTAATTATCTTATGATAATTTAAAATGAGAGGAGAAAAGTAGAAAATACTTAGCCCACAAAAGGTCTCAATTTGATGTAGTGAGTCTAACAATTCACCTAGGGAGTTTTTTGAATGATACTACTCCCAAGCCCCTACCCAGAAATGTTCTACTATAGATGCCTTTAAACAAAGGTTCTACTATAGATTCTGATATGTTCCTATTCAAAGGACTCTGTTAAGCAGGTACAAATGATTATCCTTGACAAATAATAAATGTTTAAATGTTATTATGACCTTCCATATAGGTTTGAGTTGCTTGTGATAAGAACAACTCTACTACTAATAACATCCAATAAACTAAATACACTATAAAAAAATTGTTTAAAGGCATCAGAGACCTACTAAAGCAAGGAGAGTTAGAGAGCAAGAGCCTTAGAGAGCTGAACTGATTATCTTCAGCTTCTTTTTCTCTGAAAACACTTGTTGATTCTGTGTGCAAGAGGAGAGACTGAACATTCCTGCATCCCAGCAGGAAGATCAACTTGTGGATCCTCTGCAATTTTATGTTCCAAAAGACAAGATCAAAATAATGAAAACCAAAATAGACAATAGAAACAGATATGCAGGTGATTTAGATATTGAGGTTAGCAGGTAAGAATATTAAAGTAATTACATTTAACATATCAAATAAAATTTTGGAAAATGTAAAGAAAATAAGTAAAAGGTTGGAGAAGTTCATCAGAAAATTAGAATATAAGAGAAATAATGGAGATTCAAAAACTAAAATGGACCATGTCTAAAAATTGATTTAATAGCATATTGAAGGAGAGATAATGGCAGAGAATTTTTCTGAACTAATGAAGGTTATCAACCCCAGGTTTCTCTGTAAACCTCAGCAGGGCAAGCACAACAAATCCTACTTGACACATCATAATAAATCTGGAAAGAGATGAGAGTAGAGTTGAGAGGAAAGCAGAGACAGAGACAGATGGACATACATGCAGACAGAAAGAGATATTTTAAAAGAGAAAACTGATATATTACTCTCAAAGAATAAATAGTTAAGACTGGGACCTGAGTTCTCAACAGAAATATGGAAGTCAGGATATAATGAAATATTATGAATATAATGTTTAATGTGCTACAAAATAAAGAATGCACAGCTTAGAATTTTATAACCAACAAAAATATTCTTCAAAAACAAATTGAAACAAAGATATTTTAGACAAATAATAGACATTTCATCTAAGAAAAAAACTTAACTAAAAGAAAAAATTATGATTCAGATAAAAAATATTTTAAAACTAAAATGTTGAAAATGAAAAATACTTGCCACTTACAAGACATGCAGGTTTAATATAATAAAGTGGAATATTTGGAGAGAGATCCAACATGGCCGACTACTAGTAGCTCAGGATTGTAGCTCCCAGAGAAAGTGCACAGAACGAGAGGATGCCACAATTTCAGAAAAATTTTTGTTGCTTACAGACTAGGATTCCCAGCGGAGGAGCCCCACGAGTCGCCACTGCGACTCTTGTGGCCGGCGTGGTGGTTTTGCCAGCCTGGGCAATAGAGCAAGAATTCTGTTCTCTCTCCCACTTTTTCTTTCTCTTTCTTTTTTTCTTGTATTAAAAAAAAAAGTGGAATATTTAAAAATATAATAAAAGAATGAAAAATATCTACCATGACAATGTTAATCAAAATAAATATATTTTTATACTAATATCAAAGCATATTTTAAAGCAGAGAGCATTTGTAGACACAAAAAGAATTATTTCATAACATAAGTATCAATCCACTAGGAAATTATAACAATTCAAAATCAATCTGGACTTAATAATAAAATGAAAAAATTGATAAATTTTGAAAGAGTAGACATATTTATGACCATAGTGACTTTGGCTCACATTCTCAATAGCTGATGGAACAAGAACATAAAAAGATAAAAACTGACAGAAAATAATTAACAAACTTAAGTTACTTTAAATATATAGAATATTGCTTTCACTAACAACAAAATGTACTTTTTTCCATCTACATATGGAATATTTACAAAAATTAACCATATGCTACATTATAAAAATGCTTTAAAAATTGCAAAGGATTGCTCTCACTCAGAGTATATATTCTGCCAATATTGGAATTAAACTAGAAATTGCCCACTTTTGAATGGGTTTGTTAGTTTTTCTTCTTGCAAATCTGTTTTAGTTCTTTGTAGATTCTGGATATTAGCCAAAGGGGCTGCTTTTAGAAAAGTGACTCCACTCCATTACAGGGGTGTTCAAACCAAGGCTAGATGGTCAGAAGACACTAGTGACATGAAGGAATTCTCTGCC